>CAUDMG010003187.1:62500-162500 GCA_958450375.1 Homarus gammarus | reverse complement strand
CGGACTTGGCGCACCCACATTCAACCACACACACACACACACACACACACACACACACACACACACACACACACACACCACCTAAGGGCCTCTAACATCCAGTATACAACACAAACAGACAACATGAGCTGTGATGTGCTGTGCTGTGATGCCGCAGTTGGTGGGGTCTTGCAGCAGCGGGAAATAAAGTAACAGCAAATGGATTAACAGCAGGAGGCGATACAGCAAAGATAAATACAGAAACAGCAGGTGAATTACAGCTGTAGGTGCGGTGGAGAAAATTACAGCAGCTAAAATACTACTGCACCAATGATGTTACAGCTGCACCAATGACAGTTACAGCTGGACCAATGACAGTTACAGCAACATCTTTGAGTTACAGCTGCATCAATGACAGTTACAGCTGCACCAATGAAGTTACAGCTGCATCATTGAGTTAAAGCTGCACCAATGACAGTTACAGTTGCACCAATGAAAGAAACAACTGTACCAACAAAAGTTACAGCTTCAGTATGACAGTCACAGCTGCAGTAATGACACTTACAACAGCAGCAGCGGGAGGTACAGCTGCTGTGTGTCGGGCAGACCGGGCAGCGGCGTCCCAGAAGTACTCCATAAAACGATTCATCTTTTCATGTAGGGGTGTACCAGCCGCCAGCCGCCACCACCAGCCGCCGCCACCAGCCCCCGCCGCCACCACGGGCCGCCAACCACCACCACCAGCCGCCACCACCAGCCGCCGCCACCACCAGCCGCCGCCGCCACCACCAGCCGCCGCCGCCACCACCACCAGCCGCCAACCACCACCACCAGCTGCCAACCACCACCAGCCGCCGCCACCACGAGCCGCCAACCACCACCACCAGCTGCCAACCACCACCAGCCGCCGCCACCACGAGCCGCCAACCACCAGCCGCCACCAGCACCACCAGGCGCCACTACCACCAGCCGTCACCACCACGAGTCGCCAACCACCACCACCAGCCGCCACCAGCATCACCAGCCGCCACCAGCATCACCAGCCGCCACCACCACCAGCCGCCACCACCACCAGCCGTCACCACCACGAGTCGCCAACCACCACCACGAGTCGCCAACCACCACCACCAGCCGTCGCCACCACGAGTCGCCAACAACCACCACCACCACCACCACCAGCCGCCACCACCATCAGCCGTCACCACCACGAGTCGCCAACCACCACCACCACCACCAGCCGCCACCACCATCAGCCGTCACCACCACGAGTCGCCAACCACCACCACCACCACCACCAGCCGCCACCACCATCAGCCGTCACCACCACGAGTCGCCAACCACCACCACCACCACCAGCCGCCACCACCATCAGCCGTCACCACCACGAGTCGCCAACCACCACCACCACCACCACCAGCCGCCACCACCATCAGCCGTCACCACCACGAGTCGCCAACAACCACCACCACCACCAGCCGCCACCACCATCAGCCGTCACCACCACGAGTCGCCAACCACCACCACCAGCCGTCACCACCACGAGTCGCCAACCACCACCACCAGCCGTCACCACCACGAGTCGCCAACCACCACCACCAGCCGCTACCTCATCTCATCTCCCTTCCTCTCCCATCCTTCCCTTCCTCTCTCCCTACCTCCTTCTTACCTCTCCTTCTCTTTTCCTCCTCTTACCACACTCCCTCTCCTACTCTTCTTTCCTCCTCCTTCCTTCCTTCACTCTCCTACTCTTCTTTCCACCTCCTTCCTTCACCCTCCTCCTCTTCCTTCATTCTCCTTACTTCACCCTCTTCCACCTCCTTCCTTCACCCTCCTCCTCTTCCTTCCTCCCTACGTTCTCTCCCACCTCGCCTAGCATCCTCTCCTTCCCTCCTCCCTATTTCCTTGTTCTTGATGATTCTATGGCCACAGTTATCACCTTCACCTTCCTTCTTCCCTCCTTCGTAACAGCACTTAATATTAGGCGGATTTATACTTAATTTAGGATAATGTTTACGTGTTTTACAGATGGGGTGTTTTATCGTCCGTTTACACCTGTGTTTACTTGTTTGTACCTGTTTGTTTACATGTGTTTACCTAATTAATTACCCATTTGTTTACCTGTTTATTTACCTTTGTCTCTACCTGTGTTTACCTGTGTGTTTACCTATTAATTTAACTATATATCCATTTACCTACCGTTAATTAAAAATACCTATTTCCCTATCTACTATATTCCTTTCAACCTACCAATTTCTCTATCTACATAATTATCTACCAACTACCTACCTGTTTCTCTCTACTTAATTATCTATTTTCTTACCTATCAAGCTTTAATTACCTATCAAGTTTTAATTACCTATCAGTCTTATCCGTTTCATCACCTATAAGAGATATGGGGGGAAAATATCTTACAGCACACACACACACACACACACACACACACACACACACGCACACACACACACACACACGCACACACACACACACACACGCACACGCACACGCACATCCACACACACACACAAAGTATACCTTTTCTTTTGCATTTTATGAGCGTTGGAAGCATTACAAAAAAATGCCAGCAGGTCTTCGGGGGTCATTCTCAGTAGAGTGCATTAGCGAACGACATTTTTTTTAAGCATTATTTTTTTTTATTTGTGAATTTTAGTCTAATGACACTTTGATATTTTTTTCTGATGATTATATTTTTTTTTTTTACATTTTTGAAGATTTTATTTGCTGGAGTAATTTATTTATTTCTTTGTTTGTTTGTTTGTTTGTTTGTTTGTTTGTTTCATTATTTGTTTGTTTGTTTTTTATTTGTTTGTTTATTTTTCATTGGGTTAATAAGGTGAAGGAAATGAGACTTGGGTCCACTAAGGGTGATGTCAGCACTAATGACTTCATAAAGACGTCCTTAATGTTATATCTCAGTTACTGTGACATCACCTGAGGGGGCAGATGGGGGGGGGGGGAAGAGAGGGGTGGAGGGGGAGAGAGGGGGGTGGAGGGGAGGCAGGAGGGGCGGGGCGGGGCGGGGAGGGCGGGGCGGGGGGGAGGGAGAATAATTAAGCTTCACAAAATATTAAAAAAATTCTCGTCACTGAAAGAAAAAATCCAAATGTGATTCACCCGGCACAAAGTTGAGACACAGTTAGGTTAGGTTAGGTTAGGTTAGGTTAGGTTAAGGTTAGGTTAGGTTAGGTTAAGGTTAGGTTAGGTTAGGTTAGGAACAGTTATATATAAGGATTATTTGAATTAGTCATTGGTAACGTTAAATTATACTCGAAACTATTGAAAAATCCCCTACGTACAAAAAAAAGCAACATTCGTCAGTTAGATCAGTGAAGGCGGATACTAGACTCAATAAATATAACCAAAATAATCTATCTAATCTAACTAATCGCTGAGATAATTAAATAGCTAATATAACACAACTACATGAATATAACTAATTATTGGATTGAATATACGTAGCCAAAATAATAATTAATATACCAGTCATAATTAATCCAATTAATCGTGAGAATATGTCATCATTAATTCTGTAACACATCAAGAATTAATGTAATTAATCTTAACCCATCGTAAAATACTCGTAAATAATTATCTTAACACCTCATTAACTACACAATTAAATATACTTATAATTATATACCATTAACTCACTCTCTCTCTCTTTTCTCTCTCTCTCTCTCTCTCTCTCTCTCTCTCTCTAACCTAACCACACACACACACACACACACACACACACACACACACGCGTCAGGCCACGACCTCTTCCAGAAACTGCTAGGGTCTTGTAATAGGTGAAGAGGAGGTGAGGGAGATGAGTGTTGGAGGAGGAGAGGGAGAGGAGGAGAGGAGTGTTGGAGGAGGTGAGGGAGATGAGTGTTGGAGGAGGATGATGAGGGAGATGAGTGGATAATAGTGAGGGAGGGAGGAAGGAAGGGTGATGATAATGCTGGCGGAGATGGAAGAAGATGATTGATGCTGGTAGTGCTGAGAGAGAGAGAGAGAGAGAGAGGGGGGGGGGTGACGGTATGGAGAAGAAGTAGCACTAACGAGACAGGAAGTATAATGAGCACAAGAGACAGAAGAGACAGAAGAGACAAGGATAAAATAGAGAGACAATTACGTGAGACAGAGAAAGACAGAAGGTCGTGAAGGTCAAAAAGATACAATTTATTTGAGACAGAAAGAGACAGAAAACCTTAAGACACACAAGAGAGACTATGAGGAGACGGTGAAACGGTGACAAACAGAAACAGACAGACAGAAACGAACAGTAGGGAGGAGTGGGGGAGGGGGAAGAGACGGGAGGATTTTTAGACAGACTGGTTTATATAACGGGAGTGTGACGGGTGATAAAGAGACAACAGAGAAGGGGAGAAGGTGACGGGTGAGAGAGAAACAGACAGGGAAAAGGACAGTGGGACAGTAAGGGTGGGGAGGGAGGAAGGGGGGGGGGAGGACAGTCTATATGGATAACAAATTGTGGCAACCTCTCTCTCTCTCTCTCTCTCTCTCTCTCTCTCTCTCTCTCTCTCTAATACAGCCTCATCACCTCTACAGCCGTAATCTGGACACCAAATCTGTTCCTTGTGTTTCTAAATCCAAAATCCGTGATGAGTATTTTAAAGTCAGAATACATCGTCAGTCTACGGAACATTTGGCACCTTTGTAAGTTGAGGAGTCACGGAAAATGTGGAACCTCTGTAAATCGATATGATAGAACCTTTAACACCTTTAGAAATGAGACAGTGTATATCGCTCTTATCTCCCACATCTATTAAAACACCGACTATCTCTTAACCTTATCACCTAGCTATAGTCTTGTCTCTCATCCATTGTATTCTCTTAAATAAACTATCCCTCAGCGATAAATAGTTACCTTACGTTACAGTTGGGGAAATTAAGACGATCGAGTTCAGTGCCAGCCAAAATGCCTCCTTGTGTACTGGGACATAAGGTCTATTTCACCCAGGTGTATAAATAGACTATCACCCATATCATTCAAATATATAAATCATATCTATCTCTCATTATCTCTCAATTTCCTCCCTATTTCTCATGGGCAATTGTACATCTTGAGAAATATATGTCTTGAATTGACTTACCTTCAAGATGAACATAGACGCACACACACACCTTCAATACTCCATCCTGGGAAACTATTGGTTCAACATACCTGAAAAGGAGAGAAAAAGGGGTTATTTCACTCTCTAAATAAACAATTAATATAAAAAGGAGTAATTTTCCTCTCAGTCAGTCAGTCAGTCAGTCAGTCAGTCAGTCAGGTCTGGATATGGTAGACTCAGCCAAAAATACAAAATATTTATCAACGCATCAGTAGAGCGGTCTGTGTTATGTATGTATGTATGTATGTAAGTAAGTATGTATGTATGTACACTGTATGTGTGTAACTAACTAACTACATAAACTTACACATATTTTATCTCTTTAGGAAAACAAAAAAACTATAAATAGATCTTTTAAATATATTCCTAAAATAACTCTTATCAATTAAGCTACCATGAAATAAAGAAAGCAGGAAAGAAAGAAGGAAGCAAAAAGCTACACTCGACTTCTTTCAGCTGGCGAAAATCCCTCAGGCTAATCTCTGCATTAAAAAGTAAGGCAGCAAGACTTAATCTGCTTAGGGCTAAGAGCATTCACGGTGATCCACTTCAATACACCTTCCTTGATTACACACTCTGGGATACAAACTTTCGTCCTTCTAAAAAGAGAACGAGGGTGAGGAAAAAAGTATAGAGGCTCTCCTGGGAAACAAAAAATATATATCGCGAGGATCTCCTAGGAATAACAATTAGTGTGAGGCTCTCCTAGGAATAACAATTAGTGAGAGGATCTCCTAGGAATAACAATTAGTGAGAGGCTCTCCTGGGAATACAAATTATATCTTGCGAGAGGCTCTCCTGGGAAAACAATTATGGCACTAAAGGCTCTCCTGGGAAAACAATTATGGCACTAAAGGCTCTCCTGGGTAAACAATTATGGCACTAAAGGCTCTCTGGAAAAACAATTATGGCACTAAAGGCTCTCTGGTAAACAATTATGGCACTAAAGGCTCTCCTGGGTAAACAATTATGGCACTAAAGGCTCTCCTGGGTAAACAATTATGGCACTAAAGGCTCTCCTGGGTAAACAATTATGGCACTAAAGGCTCTCTGGAAAAACAATTATGGCACTAAAGGCTCTCCTGGGTAAACAATTATGGCACTAAAGGCTCTCCTGGGTAAACAATTATGGCACTAAAGGCTCTCTGGAAAAACAATTATGGCACTAAAGGCTCTCCTGGGTAAACAATTATGGCACTAAAGGCTCTCTGGAAAAACAATTATGACACTAGAGGCTCTCCTGGGTAAACAATTATGGCACTAAAGGCTCTCCTGGGTAAACAATTATGGCACTAAAGGCTCTCTGGAAAAACAATTATGACACTAGAGGCTCTCCTGAGAATAAATACCGCATCGCACGCGTGTCTCCTGGGAAAAAAACTATTAAACTATTACACGGAAGATTCTACTAGGAATAAAAGCTATATCGTGCGAGGCTCTCCTGGGAAAAAAATATATATCCTAATATAGTTCAGTACAAAAACTTCAATAGGAAAGACTTTCTTCACTTCCCTACCAGAAGTATATTTGGCCCTCAAGCTCACTGGTAAGAGACCCAAGTTAAACAAATATATTTCACACTCTTATATAAAAGAACTTGACTAAATATATTCATGTAGACCTTCCTTACAGCATAAAAGTTACTTGTTTAATAATATATTTCAGAAGTTCGTCGAGTAAAATTACGCTTCACAGTGTTATTATGTAAGAACTCTGCTATAAATATATTTCATAAGTTCTTCATAAACTATATAGCTTTCAAGAAATAACATCAAGACCTCTAAAGCTAATGATGAACTTAACTAAAAAGATATATTTCATCACCTCTTCAAAAAATCGTCACCCCAAAAAAATATATTTCACAAACTCTACCAAATGAAACTAAACCAAAAAAAATATACATACATACTACCTCATCAAGTGAACAGAACGACGAAAAAGAATACAATTGACGACCCCCTTCAGCTAATGAACTCTTTAGAAAAAAAAATATATTTCACGGGCGCTTCAGCTAAAATTACACTTCAGAAGGTCGTGAGCTAAAGGGCTTGAGTGAAGCTATTTAGAAGCGACTGGGAGGCCACCCCCGAGCCAACAGTTATAACAGAGTTTAGTGTCAATAAATGCTGAAATGGAGGCCGTTATCTGATGGAATGAAGGCAATTAATTCCTTGCCCTCCCTCCTGCTCTCCTTCCTACTCTCCTGCCCTCTCTCCTGTGCTCCCTCATGCTGGCTTACCCTCCCTCTTGCTCTCCTACCCTCCCTACTGCTCCCCCTCCTCCACTCACGCCTGCTTTCCTTGCCTCCCTACTGCTGTTTTGACCCCCCTCCTACCCTCCATCCTGTCCTCCTGCTCTCCTTCGTATCTTCCTGGCCTCCCTGCGGTCCTCCTGCCATCCCTCCTGTCCTGCGCCCGGAGATCAGGAGGCCAACATCTACTATACATGAGGCCACAACCTCCCCCTCGCCCCATTCCTTACCTCACAAACCAACATCAACACAAGAGGACAAACAATCTGCTATGGGCTAAACACCAAATTCTCAGAGATTCTTACGTTAATTTGTTCCCTCATAAAGTGGTAGTCAAGAAATCGTATCTAGTTAAGGTAGAGTCGTAATGCAATTTAGACCTTATTTTTTTTCTTACTATTATTTTTGTTTTCCATTTTTTTTTGTTGTATCTTAAGTGAGGCAATTAGATCCTTTCTCACATTTCCTGTAAGTGGAAAAAAAATAACGTAAGGTATTTTTGTGTGAGTTTGGTTGTTCTTTATGACTCCAGAGGGCTAGTTACCTTACGTGCTTACATCTCCAGTTAGGGAGGGGGAGGGGGGAGGGGGGTTGTTTGTATACATGCTTGAGTAATTGTAAACTTTCTAACTGAATCTCTCTCTCTCTCTCTCTCTCTCTCTCTAAGGATATTATACGCTAGTCTATAATGTTTTTGTGTAGTTAAGATGTATAATCCTTTTTTTAATAGATTATAGACATTATTAAGAAATTTTGTCTGTATTTATGGACAAACAAAAGCAGTTCACCAAAATATCAGTCCCTCCCCCCCCTCCCCCTCCCCTCCCCCCCGAGCTTATTTGATCTTAAGCTTAAACACCTTAACGCTACCTGGGGGCGCTAGAGGTGAGGTTTGGCCCTAACCTAACCTAAGCAAACCTATCCTAACCTAATCCAACCTAACTTAACCTATTCTAACCTAATTTAATCAAACAACATAACCTAACCCAACCTAATCTAAACCAACCTAACTTAACCTAATCTAACCTAATTTAATCAAACAACATAACCTAACCTAACCCAACCTAACTTAACCTAATCTAACATTCAAACTTAATCCAACCTATACTAACCAAATTTAATCAAACAACCTAACCTAACCTAACCTAACCTAACCTAACCTTTCCTATTCCCACAAACAAACTATACATCTTGACGCTAACAGGAGGTCACATGAAAGAGAGAAAAAAAACACTTTAACGACCCAATCACGGAGTTAAGGTCAAGGTCTGAGTGCCACAAGAGGAGGTCATAATTGGATGGGGGATATATCTAGCCAGGAGCCCATGTCACTGCTTGGCTTCCAGAAAAAAAAAAACCCATTATGTGGTTTATGGTTTAAGTGTCGAGTATGCAAATGAGGTTTATTGCCAAAACTGATCCTGAGTGGAATATATATTTTTATTTCTCCGAGTGGAATGGTGAAAAGAGAGAGAGAGAGAGAGAGAGAGAGAGAGAGAGAGAGAGAGAGAGAGAGAGAGAGAGAGAGCACAACGTTAGCGGGCACATCATGTCAAGCGGTAGAAATCCTTCCTTAAACCTTGGCCACGACGTTTGCATATCTTGGTCATGAAGCTCACATTAGTGGTGATCCTGGGGAGGGGGGGTGGGGAGGTGGGGGGTAGGGGAAAGGGTGAGGGGAGGGATAAGGAGATGATGAGAATAGGAGAAGGTAGGAGAAAGGGAAGAAGAGATGGATAAGAGAAAAGAGGAGAAAGTGAGGTTGGGGAGAGAGGGTAAGGTTGTAGGGAGAGAAAAAGAGAGAGGGGAGGGGTGATGAAGGGTAGGAATGGAGAGATGAGGAGGAGAAGTGAGGGGCAATAGGGAGAAGATCACCTAGGGAGGGGAGGTGTAGAAGTAAAGGAGGGGAAGGAGATGTGAGTTGGAGAGAATAAGGGGGGGAGGAGGGAGGTAAGGAATGATGAGAGATGAAGAAGGGAGAGAGGGAGAGAGGAAGAGAGGAAGAGACTAGATATAAGGGAAGAAGCTTAATCTCTCTCTCACACACACACACACACACACACACACAGGTGATTCTCATATCCCTGTAAGACAAGAAGACGAACATAAGAAGGAAAATAAAAGGAAAAATGGATAAAGGAATAAAAGCGAGAAATCCAGAGAAATAGACAGACGAAAACGTAGAGAGAGACGCATAAAAAGAATAAAACTCAAGATAGAAAGATGAGAGAGACAGAGGAGAGATGGAGAGAGACAGAGAAGGAGAATAAAGAGAAGGAGAAAGACAGAGAAAGAAGCTAAGGAGGTGGAAAGAGACAGAGAAGAAGAGTAAAGAGATGGAGAGAGAGAGACAGTGAGAGAGGAGAGACAATGTACCCTGAAAACATTGGTGTCTTGGGACCATCTGGTGACAATGTCTTATAGATTCTCGGAGGAAAAAAAATAACCAAGCCAATAACAATATCCAAATGGGTTCTTGATCCTAAAAATAGCCAACAGGTTTATGGCGAAAATATCCCCCCCCCCCCCCCAAAAAAAAAAATAGTTCTGATGAAGAATTTTGTGACAATATCCAAAAATGTTGTGGCGAAAAATCTTGACCAGGACAATATCCAAAAAGTTGTAGAGAAAATCTTGGCCCGTTCGGTGGCGCCTCGAGGCCACAACTGGTGCTGAAGACGTCCCAAAGCCTTTGATGTGTGGCGAGTCCCCAGTCCTGACGGGGTGGGGAGAGAGAGAGAGAGAGAGAGAGAGAGAGAGAGAGAGAGAGAGAGAGAGAGAGAGAGAGAGAGAGAGAGAGGTAATCATAAACAGAAATAAATAAATTCAATATAGACAGAAAAAAAAGAAAGAAAGAAAGAAAACTCACGAACAGAATAAGAGAGAGAAAAACACGTTACAGAAAAAAAGAAGCAGCTACGGACAGAAGAAGAAAGACATGAAAGTAAACGAGAGATAAGGACAACCACGGACAAGCGAAAGAGAAGAGGAAGAGAGAGAAAAGAGAGACAGAGATAAAAACATGGGGCACATACTGAGAGATAAAGAGACATAAGAGACACATAGAGAGATGTAGAGAGATAGGAGGCACTAACAGGGAGAGGGAGGGAGGGAGGGAGGGAGGGAGGGAGGGAGAGAGGAGGGAGGGAGGGAGGGAGGGAGGGAGAGAAGGAGGGAGAGAGGGCACTGGCTCCAACACAAACCAAGAATATAAATGAGAGACAAAATACAACCCTCTACTTTTTCTCCGTCTCATCAAAGTAATTAATTAAGGAAATGGGTTGCGTTAGGCGAAGCTGCCACATTCATTAAACGCCAGGCGAAGCGAGGTGCCACTAGTTTATACATACAGTTAACCGAGGTGCGTGCCATCACTTTGTATTACACACTCAAAAACCGAGCGAAGCGAAGTTAAAAGTTTAAATTTGTAGTTAAACGCCAAGTGAAGTCAAGGTGAGGTGTGACGGGTCTATATACACAGTTAAACGCCTGGCGAAACGAGTTGCTACCAGTTTACACACACAGTTAAACGCCAGGCGAAACGAGGTGCCACATCTTCATACACACAGTTAAACGCCAGGCGAAACGAGGTGCCACATCTTGATACACACAGTTAAACGCCAGGCATAACGAGATGCCACAAATTAACGCCAGACGAAGCGAAGAGGCAAGACAACTTTAACTACCTGCTTTATAATAATTTGTAAGAGAATATGAGCGAAGAATTACTCCCGTATGTCTTAATTACAACAACACTTTACCTGCAGTGTGAGGGTGTGTCGTGTTACCAGTGTGAGGTGTGTCGTGTTACCAGTGTGAGGTGTGTCGTGTTACCAGTGTGAGGTGTGTCGTGTTAACAGTGTGAGGTGTGTCGTGTTACCAGTGTGAGGTGTGAAGATACTGGACTCACCACAAAGGAGCAACTAATAAAAGTGTGTGTGTGTGTGTGTGTGTGTGTGTGTGTGTGTGTGTGTGCAACTGGCGTATCATCAAATGTAATGGAATCTTCATGAAGTCATTCTGGCTCGGATTTCGTCACGGAAATACAAAATCACCGCCGCCAAATTTTTCCATGTTAATACAGTTTGTCCCCAGATGACACAATTATTAATTTTTGTTGTTGTTGCCGTTGGAATGTTTACGTGTTCTGGTTACAGGATTCTCATAGCCACATGAGTCGAATTTTTTAACCGAATAATACGAAAATGGACACAACTGGATTTCAAAACGTTCGTATAGACTAAAATTATTACCATAACCGGATATATGAGAAAATATATATCTGAACTTTACAATGATGCAAAGATGGTCGTCTAAATTAGCGTCAAAATTGCACTGAGATTCTACTCTTATCTATATGTATTTGATATTATGGGGATTATTTTTTTTATAATCAGCACCGTGAGGCCTGAACTAAAGTACAACATTCTTCTAATACAATTCTATTATCTTCCAAATCCATTTATTCTTCATAAAGGTTCAAATAACAATAACAAAATATAAAAATAACATGGTAATTTAGGGTAATTGTTTTTATTAGTGATTTCTGGTAATGTTATTTCGTATTGTATTTTTTTTTTAACATTCTAAATCGTCTTTTTTTTAATTGACAAGTGATGCAGCCAGATCCCTTGAGTTGCCATAAGAAATAATCCTCTCTCTCTCTCTCTCTCTCTCTCTCTCTCTCTCTCTCTCTCCCCTCTCCCCCCCTTCTTCTCTCTCTCTCTCTCTCTCTCTCTCTCTCTCTCACCTCACATAATAATTCACCTCCACTGTTAGAAAAAACACACAAACACACCCCCCCCCCCAAAAAAAAAAACACGACCAATTCCAAGGAAGGAAAACTATAAACAAACACTGCAACACTAGTTCCCATTTTCTAAACCATCCACTCGTCAAAAGAAAACGGGAAGTAGTGTCAACAGAGGCATCGTCAGTTTCTCTAATTACAAGTAGCAGGAGGGAGGGATATTGGCCACACTTTACTGCCTCGTATCCTCAAAACACACAGTAGCTACCTTACCCCCCCCCTTTCCCTCCCCCCTTACCCATCTACGCTACAGTACCTCTTGCTTAATAGAACCTCCTCCTCCTCCTCCTGTAGAACCCCTCCCTTGGTTATACAGTAGAACCTTCCTGGGTGGGGGAGGGGGGGGGGGAGGGGGGTGGGGGAGGGGGGGTGAGAGGGAAGCCAGGTGTGTTTTTTTTTATTACTTAACACTATAGTTGTTAATTGTTAAACCTATATTGCTTTAAGTGGATCAAGGTAATTATACATATAGTTAATTAATGCAGGTGTGTAAGGTGTTTTTAATCGTCTATATAACAAAAAAATACAGAATAAATTAAATATAAAATTTATTTCATAATTTTTACGAAACGGAAAAGAATATACAAAAAAATGTAGTATATTTGACCTAAATATCACGAGGAACCAAAATAAATTATAATTAAAATAGTAATGTTTTTTTCTTTATAAGGCTGGAGATTTTAACTTAAAATTCATAGAAAATAATGTCAGGTATATTTTTTCTTCTCCACTGACACATTTATTTTCTTCCTTGTTTATTTTATTTCTGACTTAAGTTGAAGGTTTGATATTTTTTCCTGAATATATATTAGAAAATTCAGGTCAACATATACATTCTTTCTCTTTTTTTCAACTTCTCCCGTGTTTGTCTTTCACTCTCTCTCTCTCTCTATCTCTCTTTTTCCCCCACCTTTCTCTCTTTCCCTCCTTCCCCCACCCCTCTCTCTCTCCTTCCCCCACCCCCCTCTCTCCCTCCTTCCCCCACCCAAGATGATCTCCTTTTTGCTGCCTTTGACAAGCGATTTCCTCTCCTCTCACACCACAAATACCTATCGATTACAACCTCTTCCCCTCACCCCCACCCCCACCCTCCTCCCCAACCTCAACCCCTCCTCTCCCTCGCCCCTCCTCACCCTCACCCCTCCTCCCCTACCTCACCTCCTCCCCAACCTCGCCCCTCTCCCCTTCTTAGTCCATCTCCCCATTTTTTCCTCATTCCTTTCACCTTCTTTGACGTCTCCTACCCTCCCCTTCCCCTTATCTCCCCTTTATCCTGGTCTCCTTCCCCTACCTCCCCTTTCATTTTTCCCTCTTTTGTCCCTTTCCCCATTCCTTGTCAATTAACCAATTAAAATACAACCTATTACAACCCATTAACCAATTAAAATACACTGTACAACCCATTAAACTATTACAACCCATTAAACTATTACAACCCATTAAACTATTACAACCCATTATCCAATATAAACAAAAATGAAATAATAATAAAACTCGAAAAAAAAAACCGGATGCTTTTTTTGTCCATTTTGTTTTTGTTTTTATTCTTTTATTTTTTTTTTTTACCTTCGTTCTGTCGACCAATAATTGATTTTAACATTTTAACAACTATACCGACAAATGATGGCGACAATCATCCAGAAAATGTGGGGAATAAAAATATTAACAATGGCATAATGTTTGGAAAAAAATAAAACACAAAATAATGTAGTAGTGAAAATCTATTGCATGGGATTATCTCATTCTATTAAGTAAATAATCAAGGTAGTTATGTCACCCAGATAATTATGTTATCGAGGTAATTATTTTAATCAGTCAAGTGTCTGGAGTTTTTGAAAGGGTGAAGGAAGGAAGGAAGGAAGGAAGGAAGGAAGGAAGGAAGGAAGGAAGGAAGGAAGGAAGGAAGGAAGGAAGGAAGGAAGGAAGGACAGACAGACGGACGAATGGAATGAATGAATGAAAGAAAGAAGTAAAAGCGGAGGAGGAGAAAGAGGGACAATCGAACAGAAGGAAGGAAGAACAAAATAAGCTAACAACACGCCACAGAATAAACTAGACATTTTTAATTAGTGTTAAGCTGCCTCTCCCATCTTAGCAACTTAATGCCGGAGCTCAGGAGGGTATTGAGAGGGGTGAGAGGGGTGAGAGGGGGAGGGAGAGAGAGAGAGAGAGAGAGAGAGAGAGAGAGAGAGAGAGAGAGAGAGAGAGAGATTATAATATGTGTTTGTTATCGTGTGAGACATGAACGTGTTTTCGGCATTTTTGAACACGGAGTGAATTCATTAGCGGAGTGTAGGGCCTGGGGAGAGGGGAGGGGAGGCGGGGAGGGGAGGGTGGGGAAGGGGAGGGTGGGTGGAGAGGGGAGAGCGGGAAGGGAGGGGAGGGTGGGGAGAGAGGGGAGAGGGAAAGGGTGGAGAAAAGAACGGAAATGGAAGGAGTGGGGAGAGAGGAAGGATGAGAGAGGAGATAGAAGAAAGGGAAAGAGGAGAATGGTAAGATGAAAGGGGAGAGGAGAAGATGAGAGAAGGATGAGGGAATACATACGGAGGTAAGAAGGAGAGGGGGGAGGAGATGGAAGGAAAGGGGAGAAGGGGAAAGGAAGAGAGACTAGAGAGGGAGAGTAGAGTAGGAGGAGGAGGGGGAGAGACTGGGGGGGGGGGGAGAGACAAGGGGGGGAGGATGTAAAAAGGGCCGGAAATAGAGTAAGGTAAAAACATAACTCACTGGGGAGCCTAGATGAAGGCCCCGGGGAGCTTAAGTAGATGAGATGGGGGGTCAGCGGAGACAAGGTAGAGGTCCTGGGAGGAAAAAAGACGATGGGGAGACGTAAATAAGCCAGTGGGGAGCCAAGATAAAGAACCCTGGGGAGCTTAAGTAGATAAGATAGATGCGGGGAGACAAACTGAAAAAAAAAGATAAACAAATGGAATGGGGAGAGGTAAATGACCCGCTGGGGAGGTAAGATGGAGAGAAAGGGGAGCTTAACTAGACAGTGGGTGGGGCAGGGGAGCCTAAATAAAGATTCAGGGGAGCTTAACTAAATGGAAGGATAGACAAGGGAGTATAGTTGGTGGTGGGGAGAGAGATGGGGAGGAATTAGTAGGTAAAAGCTTGAAGACAATGTATGGGGTATGGAAATTACGCCAGATCAACGTTCGCTTGTCTTTACCAGCGCCGCCCTTCGTGTAATCGCTATACAGGCAGGACCACCCCCCCCGCTTCTGGTGTGTACTGGAGGTGGTTCCTTGCTGACACTCCTGACGTTGCTGATACTCCTGATACCCCTGACACTCTCCCAGCATCAACGTGACGCCTGCAACACTTGTACTAGGTAATGTCTCCCCCCAGTCTGAAGAATCGTCGTCCTTGTAGTGGGTAAAAAAAAAAAAAAAAAAATCCCGGGGACGACTAATACAAACTTAGTAGTCATTGAGAGAGAGTGAGAGAGTAATGGTTAATAACGTGTGCCTAGTGTGTTGAGAGAGACGGTACTATATGAGTCTCCCCCCCCCCTCTCTCTCTCTCTCTCTCTCTCTCTCTCTCTGTCTCTTCACATTGACTGGGGAAACTGTGAGAGGCCCCGTTTGTCCCCTGGCTTATTCACGTCTAGTTCCCTTTGTTCCTGCTAAAAAAGAGAGCTGCCATTGCAAGGTAGGAGGTAGGCGAACGTTAGTCTGGCGTCGTCGCTCCCATGAACGTGTCGTCGAGGAATAGAGAGAGCAGAACGCCAGGTAATGTTGAATGCTCGTATTGGCGCTCATGGATTCAGGGATTCAGGGATTCAGGGTTCAAGTTGGTGTGTTTTTTTTTTTTGGAAGGGGTTCAGTGACCTTTACACACACACACACACACACACACACACACACACACAGCACCACACCAAATTTGAACCCTCCCAGAGTTAATCCTTTAGAATGAATGGCTCACTTATGGCTCACTTATGGATCATAATCAGGAGCCACAGGTGACCATTAAGTGTGTCACAGGTAGATGAGCACCTGAGCGTTTATGTGGTTCGGGCAAGATTGATGACTTCATTTGCCTGATATAGCCGCGGCCAGGTAGGAGGCTGACCCATGTTCATTACGGTGACTGATGATTAATGGCACCAATTACCCGAGTCTCTTGTTTAAGGTATAACGAGGTCATTTGAATAATCATAATAATAATAATAATAATAATAATAATAATAATAATAATATTCACTTAAGCTCCCCGATTATTTTTAATATTATTATTATTACCATTGTTATTATCATTATTATTATTATTATTATTATTATTATTAATATTGTTATTATTATTATTATTACCATTATTATTGTTATTATTGTTATTATTATTACACCACCATCAGTGAAACACCAACAACAACACACTAATTCCCTGCCATTTCCAGCACGTACTACCTGCATGCTTAAGCTAATCCCAGTTTGAAGTGACAAATGGCACTGACAACCCGGTATGTGAGGCCATGGATGTGTGGAAATAGGACAGGTGAGGTCAGGTGTTTAACAAGGTCAGAGGAGGTCAGGTGTTTAACAAGGTCAGGTGTTTAACATGGTCAGGTTAGATCAGGTGTGTTTAATTATGCTTATGTCTGTCTTGTGGCTTTTATATATAAGCGATCTGTTTTTAGCTAACGCGATTGAGAGAGAGAGAGAGAGAGAGAGAGAGAGAGAGAGAGAGAGAGAGAGAGAGAGAGAGAGAGCAGCGCCATCTATCCTTTAACATTTTACACAACCAATACCTCTTCCATATACCCTCTCTGGACACACTACAACTTACAACAAACTTTTATCCACCTATTTGCGTATCCACTTTTTGTCTTATTCATTACGTCATTACCTTACAGTTTGGTCATCACTTGGCGTCAATGAGTGGTGGTGTATTGTTGATTACGGTCAGCTGACTCCCAGACTGTCAACAACAACACGTGTTTCCGGGAGATGACACCAGGTGGGTTACCATGGTGACGGGGACGCTTCCAACTCTCTCTCTCTCTCTCTCTCCTCTCTCTCTCTCTCTCTCTTAGACAACAGTGCAATTCTTCCCGGTAGAAAATCGGCCAAAATATTCGAACGAAGAACAAAGACACCAACCCAGATTGCCAGAGACAGGAAATCGAATTAGGAAATCAGAATCCGGATAATGAGGACAAATTCGGTTAATGAGGACAATTAACCTTATATGTAGGCAAGAAAACTGGGTAGAATTTTATCCGTAGGTCATTATTCAGGCGTCTCTAATCACCCCCCCCAACCCCTCCCCCGACGACCTGCAAATTTGCCAGGCCCATTATTGGAAGCTAATGTGCACTTAGAGACTTTTAAATTACCCTCCCATTATTATCTTATTGAATCAAGACCTAAATCCAATAGTCTCCCCTCCCTCCTCTTCTTCCATCCACATTTTCTATGATTCTAAACCAATTAATAGAAAACGGGAAAACTATAAATAAGTTTCCATGCATTTTTATATAGGTTCTGATCCTCCAATAGTCGTAAATGCTTTCTAGTTCTTGATTGGAGATAAAAAGAGAAGTATCTATTTATGTTGAGAGATTAGGAGACAGTTTGAGATAATATTGAGACGTCGTGACATCATCAAAAACATGACAACAAAAACGGGACACAAGAGAGAGAGAGAGAGAGAGAGAGAGAGAGAGAGAGAGAGAGAGAGAGAGAGAGAGAGAGAGTCACCCCAAAATCAGTAATTGAATTGGGAGAAACAGGAGTGGATGTCAGGATAGTGTCAGCTTCCACAAGCTGACACTAGAAAAAGAAAAAAAACACTCATACATACATACATACATACATAGAAACACACATACATACATACATACAAAGAGACGACACACAGGACAGACATACATACATACTGTAGATATAGGAATACAAACAGGACAGAACGACAGACGGTCAGGACAGAAGGACAGAAGGACAAGGTCAACCCACTGAAATTTTATTCTTCCTTCGCTTCTCCTTTTTTCTCTTCCTTATATAATTCGACGAGTTCTTTTTCCTCCTTTTATTCTTCCTCCTCGACCTCCTCCTCCTCCTCCTCTTATTCCTTTCATTCTTCCTTCTCCTCTATCTTCTCTTTATCCTCTCTCCTTCCTCCTTTCATTCGTCTTCGCCCGCATTCTCTTTTCTCTCTCAAAGCCAGATCAAGTGTCTTCTTCATCCTCTTCTTCTTCCTCTTCTTCTACACTTCAAGGCCAGGGTGACCTTTCCTTTTTTCGTTTCCTCTCTTCTTCTTCCTCTTCTTGCTCCTCTTCTCCGTCAAGGGAAGGGAAGAGTCGGCCCTAAGCCCAGCAATATTTCCTGGGGCTGACAGCGGCGTGTCTCCCCCTCCCTCCCCCCCCCCCAGCTTTAAAAGCACCATTAGTTAGCCTCCAGTGCCATCTTCATTCTATTTCCTCATTAGTTGGTTCACGACGGAGGTGGAGACGGTGGTGAGAGAGAGGTGGTGGTCGTGGTGCTGGAGACAGTGGTGGTAATGGTGGTGGTGGACGCGGGTGGTGGTGGTGGTGGTGGTGGTAGTGGTGGTGGGTGGTGGTGGTGGGTTGGTGGTGGTGGCGGGAGGTTGGTGGTGGTGGTGGGTTGGTGGTGGTGGCGGGAGGTTGGTGGTGGTGGCGGGGTTGGTGGTGGCTGGATGTCATATTCTGGTTGCCATTTTCTGGTTCACATAGTTTAATTGTCATGCTCTGGTTGCCATATCCTAGTTGCTACACTCAAGTTGCCATGGTATGTTTTATAATGAGGCACTGATAAGTTGCCTTGGCACTTGAGACGCTGAGTAGTTACCTTGGCACTTATGAAGCAGTGTTAAGTTACCTTGGCACTCAGAGGTAACTGTCGTGATAACACATTAACGGGTCGTTGAGTGTGCCAAACTACCAGACACACGGAGTTAAAAAGACTCATTTTATTCTAATGGTGTGTGTGTAATATTTTGAGAGAGAGAGAGAGAGAGAGAGAGAGAGAGAGAGAGAGAGAGAGAGAGAGAGAGAGAGAGAGAGAGAGAGAGAGAGAGAGACGAGCATAAACAAATAAAAATAACGTAGAAAACCTAACCTAAACCTAACCTAACCTAACCTAACCGAGACACTACACCTGACAGCACAAAAAAATATACTGAAGAAGAAGTATACGTCACATCATTAATTATTCATTTAACATCGATATATAATAATAAAAGAATAACATTACATAAAATACAGTTTATACAGTAGATACAATAATACAAAATAAATCAGGGTTCAGTTAGAGAAGCGTTTAAGGTACAATAATAAAGATTTAATCCATTATTGAACTAAGATGTGTTAAAAATAAACCAATTATGATAGGTCTATAATTTCTGAATTCACACACACACACACACACACACACACACACACACACCTCCAACAGTTGCTCACACCTATAAACGTTTCTGACAGTCATACACGTTTTTTTCCAACCAGTAAAACGTTTTCTGTCGTCATAAGGAAATATAAAGGATATGTAGGCGACCATAAAACCCGTTCACGATGAGGATAAAAGCGCGGGAAAAGTTGACTGTTTATTTACAATTTTGTGGTCGTGTGTCAGGGAGGAACTCAGAGACAACACCGAGGAGAAGGAAGAGGAAACGTTCGATAACAGGGAGAAATACGACACTGTGATAAACGATAAGGTATAATGAGAATGTGGGAATAAAATAATGCAAGAATGAGAGAATTTCAGATAAAGACAATGTAAGAATAGACACGATGAGAATAGGGAGAAACAAAGAATATAACTCGATAATAGTGTGATAGAGGAGAGGAAAATGAAGGAATAAGACAATGAAAGAAGACGAATAAGAAAATGAAAGAACAAGAAAACGAAATAACACAAAGAAAGAACCAACGTAACACAACATAAGAAATGAAAGAATAAGAAAATGAAAAAAAACAAGACAGCGAAGAAAGAGAAGATAAATTATGAAAGAAAATAAAGAAAATAAATATAGAATTGAGAGAGAGACTTTCCTATGATCCCAGCTGGAGTAAAGGTTCATTAAATTAGCCTCAAAGTCTTCTGAAACACACACACACACACACACACACACACACACACACACATTTCATATAAAAAAATACAAAATTCCACAAAAAATAATAATTCTCATACTAAAAAAAAAAAAAAAAAAAAAAAATCAACACTAAAAATACATGAAAAATAATTAAAAAAAAAATCAAATAAAAACTAAAATTATATATTTTTTTTATAAAACTCCAAAAATTAATAAAATTTAAAATAAAAAGACTCAGGTGATTTTAAAATATATTTCTTGAGTATTAAGACTTGAGGAATACGAATTTACATCCACTAACAGTAGGGTTAATGTTTTCCTAAGAGACAATGTAATATGTTGGAGATTCTTAATGTTAATTTGATGGTTATGGAGGTATAAAGACGCTCACGGTAATGCTGTCTGGCTGAGGTCAAAGGCTGTCTAAAATGGGTCATCAGCTGTTTAAATGGGTCAACCGCTGACCTTGAATGACGTAGTATGACCTATGCACTATTTACCCAACAGACCCCCGAAATTATTGACCTTGGTGACCTTGGGTGAGAAGACGGGACCGAGAGACTGAGGAAGACACATCTCGAGACCGAGAGACAGAGATGAAGACACCACGAGACCGAGAGACTGAGGAAGATACACCACGAGACCGAGAGACAGAGATGAAGACACCACGAGACCGAGAGACAGAGGAAGATACACCATGAGACCGAGAGACAGAGAAAAACACACCACGAGACCGAGAGACAACGAAGAAAATATCAATGAGAACTAAATAAATTAACAAAACCTCAAGTATAAAATATTCCCCTTAACAAACTCTTTTAAACTAACGAACAATATTTAAGTGACGTAAATGTAAATAAAAAAAAGCCTATATATAAAAAAAAGTTGTATTATTTTTACTTTGTAGTTTCTTCAAGCTTGTTATAAGTTGTTATGGGATGGAGGTGATGGGATGGGTGGCGGGGTGTTAAGAGTTTTGAAGTCTACACACACACACACACACACACACACACACACGCACGCACACACACACACACACACACACACACCCTTCCCACAAACCATTTTCTGTCTGTCTGTGTGTAATGCAGTGTCGAGAAATTCCCCAGTGTTACCAGAAAGTAATTTGCATAACAATTGACAGGTGGATATATCGAGTTAGTTGCAAGATGGCTAACTGGCTCCAAGGCTCATGCATTACAACTACACCAGGGTTCGACCAAGATTGTTAATAACCCCAGGCTTACAACATTGACCAGGGGGGGTTGGGAGTTGTTGAATCACCTTGTTAGATGGTAGAGAGGTATTTAGTGGTGTATTGGAATTAAACCATGATGTTTGTGAGGAGGAGGAGGAGGAGGAGGAAGAGGGAGGAGGAGGGAGGGGGAGGAGGAGGAGGAGGAAGAGGGAAGAGGAGGGAGGGGGGAGGAGGAAAAGGAAAAAGAACAGGTGAAGAAGGACCAGGATGATGGTGCTGAGGTGATGAAAAAGAAAGGAAGAGGAGGAATAGAAGAAGAAGAAGGAAGAGGAGGGAAGAAGGATAAAAGGGAGGATAGAGGAAGGGGAGAGGAACAGGATGGAAAGGTAACTACTAACTATCCCCCAAACCCGGTATGAATGTGACCTAGAGGGAGGGTAAGTGGCCCCCTTCCTGCTACTACCCGCGCTACTTCCCCTCCTCCACCTCTCTATGGTGAGTGGCGGCTGTATGACGTCTCCACCACTGCTCCAAGACCCACTTATGACACCCTTAAGCATGTGTGTGTGTGTGTGTGTGTGTGTGTGTGTGTGTGTGTGTGTGTGAGTGTGTGTGTGTGTGTGTATATATGTGTGTGTGTGTGTGTGTGTGTGTGTGTGTGTGTATGTGTGTGTGTATGTGTGTGTGTGTGTGTGTGTGTGTACATTATCCAGTGAAGTGTCTGTGTCTATGAATGTAGTACTTTTAAACCTACATACAAAAGACCCACACCCTCAACCCACAAGACCCACACCCTCAACCCACAAGACCCACAACCTCAACCCACACCCTCAAAACTCCCCACACCCTCAAAACCGACACACCCGTAACCCCCCACCCACAAGACCCGTGATAAGAGGAGACTTCGGCCAACAGAACAGGAAGAAGGCGCAGCAGTACCTGAGCCTGAGAGATACATCACCAGTAACACAGTTTGGGGCGAAGGTCTACCTCCCCAGGGTCACGGAATCTAACGACTGTTGCGAGCATTGAGATTTATGGCTGACACTGAGGTGGGGAGTGGGGGGGGGGTGGTGGTGGGGGGGTGGGGGGTGGTAAGGGATAGGGAGAGAGTACGTGTGTGGAGGAGGAGAAATGGGAGAGAGGAATAGGTAAGGATGGTGGTGGTAGGGATGGTGGTGGTGGGGGGTAAGGAGGGACTACGTGCGGGAAGGACAAAGAGAGAGAGAGAGAGAGAGAGAGAGAGAGAGAGAGAGAGAGAGAGAGAGAGAGAGAGAGAGAGAGAGAGTCACACACACACGTCAGGTAACGGGACCTTATAAATTCCTACCTTAATAACTCCCAAACTAATGTTCATTACACTGAACCTGTCAACACCTGGGATAATGACAGGGTGACAGGTGTGGTAGTGAGAAGGGTAAGAGGGTGACGGTGAGAAGGGTAAGAGTGGTCACAGTGAGAGAGGTGAGAGGGGTGATAGTCAGAGGGGTGAGAGGGGTGATAGTGAGAGGGGTGACAGTGAGACGGATGAAAGGGTGAGAGTGAAAGGGGTGAGAAGGCTGATAGTGAGAGGGGTGGCAGTGAGGGGGGGGGGGTGGCAGTTAGAGGGGTGAGAGGGGTGAGAGGGGAGGGCCAACATTATGGAACAAACTCACGACATTCCCAGAATTAATTAGTTTTACGAACGTCCTTCACCAACGCCAGTCACGAGATGACCAGCGGCTCTGGCTACACTGTGGGCAGACTGTGGGCAGACTGTGGGTAGAATATGGGCAGACTGTGGGTAGAATATGGGCAGACTGTGGGTAGACTGTGGGTAGAATATGGGCAGACTGTGAGGAGACTGTGGGTGGAATATGGGCAGACTGTGGGTAGAATATGGGCAGACTGTGAGGAGACTGTGGGTAGAATATGGGCAGACTGTGAGGAGACTGTGGGTAGAATATGGGCAGACTGTGAGGAGACTGTGGGTAGAATATGGGCAGACTGTGGGTAGACTGTGGGTAGAATATGGGCAGACTATGGCTAGACTGTGAGCAGATTGTGAGTAGACTGTGGCTAAAATATGGGAAGACTGTGTAGACTGTAGGTAGACGGTAAGTAGGTTGTAGGCAGACTGTGGGTAGACTGTAAGAAGACTGTTTATTACTGTACTGTATATCGTGGCCTGACTACGACCAGACTGCGGTGTAGGCAGAGCAAAAACAAAAGTTATCTGATGTTAAAAATGTAACTTTTCTTTTAGTACAGTGTTAACCCTCGCTACTGCCAGCCTGACAAAAACAAAAGTGTACTCGGACAACATAAACACTGGAGTACTGTTGTTGTTTTGTGTGTGTGTGTGTGTGTGTGTGTGTGTGTGTGTGCTCTACCCATCTTTACCAACTCACTGACCACTAATATTTGTATTTTCCGATTGATTACCTAACCTAACCTAACCTAACCTAAGCTAACCTAATTTAAGTTAAGTTAAGCTAACCTAACCTAAACTCATCTAGGGGGGGGTTAATCTTCAGGTGATATGTTTTTCACACAAGATGGGTGTGTGAGAAGGAATACCCACTGCACTCGCTTCCAACTCTAACATTTGGATAAACAGAAGCCTTATCCGACACGACCTCCTCCCTCCTTCCTTCCCTCCTTCCTTCATTCATTCGTTTCCTCACAACATCTCCTTCCCTCTTACCTCCCCCCCTCCCTTCCTCACTCCTTCCCTCCTTCTCTCACAAAACCTACAGCTTCCTTTTTTTCCTCCCTCCCTCCTTCATTTTTTTCTTCTTCCTTCATTCATTCCCTCAAACACCTACTCCTCCTTCCACCCTTCCCTCACCCCTTCCTTCCTTCACAACACCTCAGAGACACAAAACACAATACCCAGAATCTCCAGGAGCTTCGTATGCAAATCATGAGAACCTTTTTAAAGCAAGGGATTGGCACGAGGTGTATCTAACTAGCGAGGGCAGCTAGTTGTGTGTTACGGCCAGCGGTGCAGAGCTAGTTTAAGAGGATCGTTCTCCACCTCGCCTACAGGGTGTTAGGTCCTTGTGTTGTATCTTCCCCTCCTTCAGGAAGTTTCACCTACTTCAGGAAGATGCAGTGCCCCGAGTAGGATAGGTTGGTGGATGGTTGGAGGCGCGTCAGAGAGATATGTACTTCTTTAGGAGACTGTTGTGTGTGTGTGTGTGTGTGTGCGTGTGTGTGTGTGTGTGTGTGTGTGTGTAAGACGCGGAGATAAGCAAGTGTGTAGTGGTTCGCTGTTCCTAGAAGTGATAACTCTCTCTCTCTCTCTCTCTGTAACTATATGGGTCAGTAAACACCCGCATCTACGTCCACACTCCTTAACCTAACCTTAACTTAACTAACCTAACCTAACCTAACCTAACCTAACCTAACAATTAAAACCAAATCAAAATAAAGTCGTAAGAATCTATATGAATCCAGACCGTCTTCCAGCTCTTAAGGATAATCAGGTAATTTAACCCTAACCATTATTTACCCTAATGACACCTATTAAGGGGTAAACAATGGGAGGGGGTAGAGGGGGGTAGAGGAGGGGGTAGAGGGGGGGTAGAGGGTGGGGGGTAGAGGGGGGTAGAGGGGGTAGAGAGGGGGTAGAGGGGGGTAGAGGGGGTAGAGGGGGGTAGAGGGTGGGGGGTAGAGGGTGGGGGGTAGATTTCCATTATCAAATTGGTGTAAACTCGACAAATTATTTATTATTATTATTTTTTGTGTTCGTCCTATACCTTCCTGAAATTTAATTAGGGCAACGATGTAATTGTTAATTAAACTCTTTCATTATGGTACTATTCTCCTTTTTTCCCCCTTTAATAAATGAGGGGACATATTTAACGCGCTTCCCTTAGTACTAACGAACACACAGACACAAAAATGCTATGAAATTTATTCCCATCTTCAGTCAAGTGTGTGTGTGTGTGTGTGTGTGTGTGTGTGTGTGTGTGTGTGTGTGTGTGTGTAGGTAGACAAGAGATGACAATAAAGGTGACTAATTGATACTGTGAAGAAGAGGGGAGGAGGAAAGGTAGAGGAAAGAAAGAAGGAAGGAGAAATAACGAAGGAAGAGAGCAGAATAAGGAAGACGCGGAGAGAGAGAGAGAGAGAGAGCGAGAGAGAGAGAGAGAGAGAGAGAGAGAGAGAGAGAGAGAGAGAGAGAGAGAGAGAGAGAGAGAGAGGATTACGGTATATGCAAATCATGAAGGGAAAGGGAAGGGAGAAGTGGAGGGAAGAATAAAGAAAGAGAGAAAGAAAGAAACACAGACAAAAGGCAAAATGAAAAATAAAAGAAAGTGGAAAAAGGAAAATAGAGAAATAAAAGAGAGAAGAAAATAAAAAACGAGAGAAAATAATAAAAAAAGATGAAAGAGAAAAAAAAGGAGGAGAAAGATAAACAATGATAATCAGAGAGAAAATAAAGAAGAGAATGAGAAAGAAAGTAAGAGAATGAGAGAAAATAAGAGAGAGAGAGAGACAGAGAAATGAATGCACAACACACCCCCCAGAGACGAAATCACCACCACCAACCACCACCACTATCACCACCACTACCACCAAACACCACCACTATCACCACCAAACACCACCACTATCACCACCACTATCACCAAACACCACCACTATCACCACCAAACACCACCACTATCACTACCACACACTACCACTATCACCACCAAACATCACCACATCACCACCAAACACCACCACTATCACCACCAAACACCACCACTATCACCACCACTACCACCAAACACCACCACCACTATCACCACTAAACACCACCACCACCACTACCACCAAACACCACCACTATCACCACCACTACCACCAAACACCACCACCACTATCACCACTAAACACCACCACCACCACTACCACCAAACACCACCACCACTATCACCACTAAACACCACCACCACCACTACCACCAAACACCACCACTATCACCACCACTACCACCAAACACCACCACCACTATCACCACTAAACACCACCACCACTATCACCACCAAACACCACCACCACTATCACCACCAAACATCACCACTATCACTACCACACACTACCACCAAACACCACCACTATCACCACCAACCACCACCACTACCACCAAACACCACCACTATCACTACCAACCACCACCACCACTACCACCAAACACCACCACTATCACTACCACTATCACCACCACCAACCACCACCACCACCACTATCACCCCCATTCCCTGATCCGCTGCACCTCGTTTTACCCATCATGACTAATTACAATCTAATTAGCAGAAAAGGCGACATCAAAGACGGGAGTAAACCTAATTAAGAGTAGCTGATTATCAAACAGCTTTTACGCATTTCGATGTTGCGACTGATGACACGACAGCTGCCTCAGAACCAAGTGGTGGCAGTGTTGGGAGGTGGTGTTGGCAGGTGGTGTTGGGAGGTAGTAATGTTGGTAGGTAGTGTTGGCAGGTAGTAGTGTTGGCAGTGGTGTTGGGAGGTAGTTATGTTGGTAGGTAGTGTTGGCAGGTAGTAGTGTTGGCAGGTAGTGTTGAGGGTAGTGTTGGCAGGTAGTAGTGTTGGTAGGTAGTGTTGGCAGGTAGTGTTGGCAGGTAATGTTGCAAACTGATGTTGAAAATTAATGTTAAAAGGCAATTGTGTTTATATTGTAGGTATATTGTTGTAGGAAAGTTGTATACAATGTTTGTTGAAAAGTAATAATGTTCGGCAGTATTGCAAGAAAAGTTACAAGCAATACTCAAAAGGCTGCAGCCAAGTACGGTAGTTCACTCAAGGGGCCTCAATAACAAGTGGGGTGGTTGTTAGGGATCAAGTAACAAGCTCGAGTATTACATCAAAACATACATCATCATCACAAGTTACAACATTACAACAACAAATAAGGCAACATGTTCATTATTTACAACTGTTAACAAGATAAACATGTGAAATATTTACTATAGCATAAACACATTCGAATGTTTACGTCAATATACAGATTTATTCTTCCTCGTGTAAACATAAATAATAACAGTACGACACAATTAAATAAAAATTGTATTATGTAATTATTATTCCTTTGTAAATATTAATGTTCATCATAAGGTGAAGAGGAAATGTTAATGTTTGTCTAATATATAAATAAACATTTGACATTTTTGTTTTACTTTTTACCGTCAAATGTTTATTAATGTTGGAGGGAGGGAGGGAGGGAGGGACGAATGATGGATGGGAAGGAGAGAGGAAGGGGGGTAAGATAGGGAGGAAAGAGGGAAACAAGGAGAAGGAGGGAGGGAGGGACGTAGGGTGGGGAGGGGGGGGGAGACTCGCACCAGCATCTACCAAGCTCAGTTTCTTTAATTTAACAATGTCAGGAATTCCACCACAGTGCTGCTACCTGGGTGAGAGGAGGAGGAGGAGGAGGAGGAGGAGGAGGAGACAGAGTATGGCGCTTATTGGGCAACACACACACACACACACACACACACACACATTCTTCCTCGACCCGTCCGTCACAAGGCGTCACATTGCACATTAAACTGATGAGGAACTCTGAGACAACTTATAAACAGGATCTTGGCGTCACCTCCCCCGTCACCTTCCGTCACACTAAGTCATCCCCATCACCCTACGTTACCCCGTCACTCTCCATCATCCCATCTTCTCCCGTCACCCCATCCCATTCCGTCACATCCCGTAACCCTAACCCCATTACTTCGTCTCACCCCCTCCTCGCATTACACTACGTCACATCCCATCACCCCCATCACACTACGTCACATCCCATCACCCCATCACCCCACGTCACATCCCATCACCCCACGTCACATCCCATCACCCCATCACCCCACGTCACATCCCATCACCCCATCACACTACGTCACATCCCATCACCCCATCACCCCACATCACATCCCATCACCCCATCACCCTACGTCACATCCCATCACCTCATCACCCTACGTCACATCCCATCACCCCATCACCCTACGTCACATCCCCTCACCCTACGTCATATCCCATCACCCCACGTCACAACCCATCACCCCATCACCCTTCGTCACATCCCATCACCTCATCACCCTACGTCACATCCCATCACCCCATCACCCTACGTCACATCCCCTCACCCTACGTCATATCCCATCACCCCACGTCACATCCCATCACCCCATCACCCTACGTCACATCCCATCACCTCATCACCCTACGTCACATCCCATCACCCCATCACCCTACGTCACATCCCCTCACCCTACGTCATATCCCATCACCCCACGTCACATCCCATCACCTCATCACCCTACGTCACATCCCATCACCCCATCACCCCACGTCACATCCCATCACCCCATCACACTACGTCACATCCCGTCACCCCTGCCATCCTCGTCACACACTGATGGTCCTATACCCGATAAGGAAGGGACCTGTTCTCATCTACTTCCGATTCATGTGGTTCACCCTTTTCCCTTTCTCTCCCCTTTCTCCCTTTCTTCCTCCTTCTCCTCCCCCCTCCTCCTACCCTTCTCATCTTATCTATAAACTAATCTAATTTCCTATATTGTCGCGAGCTTCTAATTCACACACACACACACACACACACCCGAGGTCTCTGCCACCGACTGTCAGGCCAATCTTAGTAGCAGTATTGTATTTTTTTTATGTATGTTAAACAAGGATAACCAAACCATTGTAATCCCAGTGTTTAAACCGTACTGGGAAAAACAACTAAAAAAAATATACTGACTTGGGATAAACATGAAATAAAATTAATAATCCTGTAATAATGACGTCAAAATTACACTGAGACTCTACCTTATTGACTAGATATGTTTAATTAATCACAGGTAAATTAAGATTACATAGAGAAACATTTAGAGAGTTGCTGTATATTAATTACTTCTCCCAAATCAACGTATATAGTTAAGGTAAAGTCTTAGTGAAATTTTAATGTCATATTTACGAGTATTTTTGTGCATCAGTTTAGTCAATGAGTCGGGTTCATTATTACATCTTAGGAGAAATATTTATCTTACGAACTTTGAAGACTATCAACCTTATATAAATTACAAAATAATGTTAATTCACTACTATTAACATTACTTAACACCAATTTCATCACATCAACTTGAATTATTACTAACAGAACACATCGGAATCTATCGTACCTACGCAAAAAAATTCAGTTCTGACTCATCTACGTAAATTTTAAACGTATCTCAACTGTTTCTTTAGGTCCATAAATGTTCACACACGTACTACTGTAATAAGAATGTATACCTGACTGCACACACAAACACCTGCAACACCCACCGCAGGTAATTAAGGTGTGACCATCTTTTGGAGCGCCGTATATACCTGGGGTGGTAGTGGTGGTGGGGATGGTGGTAGTGGTGGTGGGGATGGTGGTAGTGGTGGTGGTGATGGTGGTAGTGGTGGTGGGGATGGTGGTAGTGGTAGTAGTGGTGGTGGGGATGGTGGTAGTGGTGGTGGTGATGGTGGTAGTGGTGGTGGTGATGGTGATGGTGGTAGTGGTGGTGGTGATGGTGGTAGTGGTGGTAGGGATGATGGTTATGGGGAAAGGGAGAGTAGTAGAAAAGGTGGGAAAGAGGAGATGGGGAGGAAGAGAGAAGCAGAAGGAAGGAGAGAAAGAGTGAAGGAGAGAAGGGGAAAGAGGAGAAAGAAAGTGAGGAGGAGGAGGAGAAAGTATTAATGGGAAGGAGAGAAGGAGGTGAAAGTGGTGGAAAGGAGAGGAAGAGGAGTTGACGATGATAGTGAGGAGTGAGGAAGGAAAAGGAACTAGGGAAGAGGGGAAGGAATGGAATTAACTCACCTTACTAATCTATCTTTAATTAATTCCTTAAGGTATGGTTCCATCAATCCATCCATCCATTCATCAATCCATCCATCCATTCATACACCCTCCTATCCATCCATCCATCCACCCTCCTATCCATCCATCCATTCATTCATCCACCTACCCTCCTATCCATCCATCCACCCTCCTATCCATCCATCCATCCATCCACCCTCCTATCCATCCATCCATTCATTCATCCACCCCTCCTATCCATCCATCCACCCTCCTATCCATCCATCCATCCATCCATTAACACACCAAGCACAGTAAAACGTGATTGGCAATTACCCAAGAGTTTACAGGGGCTCAGTAGCCGGGTCAGACGAGCCCCTGTCCTAATAGACCCTGTACCAATAGACCCCTGTCCTAATAGACCCTGTACCAATAGACCCCTGTCCTAAAAGACCCCTGTCCTAATAGACTCCTGTCCTAATAGACCCTGTACCAATAGACCCCTGTCCTAATAGACCCTGTACCAATAGACCCCTGTCCTAATAGACCCTGTACCAATAGACCCCTGTCCTAAAAGACCCCTGTCCTAATAGACTCCTGTCCTAATAGACCCTGTCCTACTAGACCCCTGTCCTAATAGACCCTGTCCTACTAGACCCCTGTCCTACTAGACCCTCTCCTACTAGACCCTGTCCTACTAGACCCCTGTCCTAATAGACCCTGTCCTACTAGACCCTGTCCTACTAGACCCTGTCCTACTAGACCCCTGCCCTACTAGACCCTGTCCTACTAGACCCTCTCCTACTAGACCCTGTCCTACTAGACCCTGTCCTACTAGACCCTCTCCTACTAGACCCTCTCCTACTAGACCCTGTCCTACTAGACCCTGTCCTACTAGACCCTCTCCCAATAGACCCGACCTAACAAGTCCCAAGCTGGAGTCTTTAAGTGTCTCGTGACCCGTGAACCTGAACCTGCTGGAGAAGGACTCGAGATTCAGGTCACATACGAGGTCGGGTTGTTGACCTGGCCCTCTCGGTGTCTGGCCAGGTACAAACTTTTCCAATTAGTATGTATGTATGTATGTATGTATGTACCGGTATGTATGTATGTATGTATGTACCGGTATGTATGTATGTACCGGTATGTATGTATGTATGTATGTATGTATGTATGTATGTATGTATGTATCAACATCAAACATTAAAAACGAAAATTTATCCCTGCAAGTTACGACTAATTAATCCTTACCCACCTGTATTAATTAACACCTTATTAACACCTGTCCAATAAACCCGATACCCACACACTACCCGAGACAGGTAACGAGGGGTCTTCAATTACCTGGCTGCCGGACCTTTTAACGCCTCCTAAGTAAACATGACAAGAAAGACTTTTTTTTTATGATACCATTTTTTTAAAGGGTCAATTTGGTTTGAAAATTTTGACTTAAAAAGGTTAATAAAATTCTTAATATGATAAAGACAGTGCCAACCAACAGTATATCAGAGAGTCGATAATCCCGGGTCTTTAGGGAGTAATTTTCGACCCTATGACCCCCCTGGTGTATAAGTCAGGATTCATGGGTCGTGGTGTAATATCCGACAACTTTACGACGACTCAGGAAACCGACGACTACTTAACCGAACACGACCCCCACGACTCCTGTTATATGAGGGGGAGGGGGGAGGGAGGGGGTAGAGGAAGGGGGGAGGGGGTAGAGGGAGGGGAGGGAGGGGGTAGAGGAAGGGGGGGAGGGGGAGGGGGAGGGGGTAGAGGGAGGGGGAGGGGGGAGGGGGTAGAGGGAGGGAGGAGGGGGGGGTAGAGGGAGGGGGAGGGAGGGAGGAGGGTAGAGGGAGGGGGAGGGGGATAGAGGGAAGACGAACGAGGAAAGTGGATAAATGGGAGAGAGGAGGGGAAAGGGCAGAGAGGGAGGAAGGGGGGGGGAGGGGAAGCAGTAAAGGGAGGAGAGAGGAAGGAAAGGAGACGTAGTGATAGAGGGAGTTTTTTCCCCCTTTATAAAAATGGAGAAGAATGTGTGTTGGTATCTTGTGACAGAGGAGATGGGACACTCTCTCTCTCTGTCTGTCTCTGTCTGTCTCTGTCTGTCTGTCTATCTGTCTGTCTATCTCATTCTAACCTTGAATTAATATACCCGAAATCTTAATAACACACATATATTAATATTACATCTCTGTGTCCATTATAACCGGGTCCTCTAGCACACCAGATATAAGCATAACCTCCTTATAACTTACGTATATCTTCACTCATTATCAAATATTATTCGTTTATCCGGAGTATCTATTCTCAAAGGCTCGTACGTTAAATCTTTTCTATTGTAATTTACCTTTTTGAGATGTGAGAACGTAATTTAAACCGGATTTAAGTTACGATAATAAAGGTGTTTTTCTGATATGCAGTTAACCAGAGTGATGAATCCGGATCTTTCATTTGGATCTTGTTACACGAACGATCACAATAAGCTATATACGTCTTCCGTGAACCTCACAACAACACCATTAACGCCACTAGCTCGATCACAACAACACCACGGTAACACCATAACATCATATCATCACTACACCATAACACCACTAGCACCACAATAACACAACACCACTAACACTACAACATCACCACACCAACACCATCAACACCAAAGCACCATCAACACCACTAACATCACAACAGCCACAACACCACAACAACTACACCACAACACCACTAACACCACCACTAACACCCCTCCCCTCTCCCCCCACACACAGGTGAGAATCCAGTCACCTCATATATTAAAATAGTTTCCATACCAAGCGAGTCACAGGTATTGAAAAGTTGGCAAATTTAGAGGTGTAATTAGTGCTGGCAACATCTCTAGTCAATACTGTGAGCGCGTAACCAATTCTGGCCAGACATTACGAGTGTGTGTGGGTGTGTGTGTGTGGGTGTGTGTGGGGGTGTGTGGGTAAGGAAACACATCAAGATACGGGTTTAGTTTCAGTGTAATTTTGACGCTATACTCCCCCCCCCCCCCTCCTTCCCTCCCCCTACCCCTCATTCCCCCTGGTCATCTTTGTGTCGTAACTTAAACGAGTCAGTTAGATGAGTTTTCCCAGTTAGGGGGAGGAGGTGGGATGGGGGAGAGAGAGGCGTAAGGGAAACTATATATAGATAGCGGAGAAAAACTAGTCCTATGATATATAATAAATGCTTCTTTCATAATATTTATCCCGTCATAAAAAAATATATATTCTTCTCAAAGCTAGAAATCTGTAAGCTAATATAAGACAATATCTGTGCCCAAGTACCCGCCAGAAAGCTCTTTATAGCGGTCCTTTACAAGCTCTTACTCATATCCTTGGCTCACAGTTCCCACTCTGTTTACGACCCAAGAGTTTTCCCGCGCTTTCTGCTGCCGTCCGCTGATAAAATGATTCATTATTTGAGTTTTTTTACTTCTCATTTCTACGTCACTTCTGGAAATGACTGATAGCTACTACGGTCGGTTTTATAGGAGAGATAAGAGTATTTATATGTTTAATGATACGGATGGTAATAATATACTAGACGTAGAGGGAAAATATAACTCACTATCAGTATTATCGTTCATCAGGCACTTGTATGTTTATGGTTGGTTCCCCCTATTCGGTACAGCGTCACCGAGTTGTCATTTAGTGAATAATTTACAAAATGTTTTAACTATTATACATTCAATCTTATGATATTATACACCACAACATACATAATATACTTAGAGTCTGGTAGAGTATTTTGTTATTTTGTTATTGTTATAAATTATATCCTAGGAATGATAGTTTAAGATATCACATTACAGCCTTCTTCCCATCCACTCTTGAGATTAAACACACACACACAAACTTAATCCAAGAATTACATCAAATAAACCCACAAACTTAACCTAACCTCACAAATACAATAAGAAACATCTATTAAAAGCGTTAAATTCCTCCTATCTAATCGGGCGACACAATCCATACCAAACTAACACGCGACATCGGGAACTTAATACACGTATGCATAACGCGCCATTTTCACCCCTATAGATAGAAGACAATAAGAGTGACTATCCCGTACCAAATCGAGTTACCCATTTCGCGTGTCGTGCTAGTGCAGTAGTTGTCGTTCACACACTTACCTTAATTAAATTATTTCGCGACTTTTACAACTACAGTTTGGCGTTAAAAATATTCCCCTTGTCTGTGCGGCAATATTGGATATTTAATTATTCTGTTTCATAAATGGTAAATAGTGAAGAGGGGAAAAAAATTACAGGGTGGAAAGAAGTAATATATACAGGGAAATTATATTAAAAATAGGGAAAATTATTAAAATATGTAGAGTAATTAAATTTGCAAGAATTATTGTAAATGTTATGTGAATAAAATTAATTGGAAGAGATATTATGTTAAAAAAAAATAAAGGAAATGAAATGTGAAGCAAATTATAACTTCAAAGGAAATTCCCTACAAAAAATCACCACCTTAGAGAAAATTCCCCCAAAATATCCCCATCCAGATAAGAATTCCCCAAAAATATCCCCACCCAGAGAAAATTCCCCCAAATATCCCCACCCAGAGAAAATCCCCCTAAATATCCCCCCCGAAATATGGCCGATAAATGCTAACAGGTAATAAAGACGAAAGTTAAAATCGAAACGACCTTAAGATATATATTTAACATCCAAGAGGCGAAGTCGTTGTGGCCGCCATTAACGATCTCTGACCTGCAGCACCACCCAAACTACCCTATTAGCGGGCCAACTACTGCTGCCTGCACCAGTCATTAACACCTTAACAACCCTCCATCTGCCAATCACCATTCACCTTGGTGTTTTCTCGTTTCATTTACGTTTAATGCCACAACTAACGTCAGCATCGTCTCGTTACCCTTCTTACAGTGCCACAGCTAAGTCACAGTGCCATAGCTAAGTCACAGTGCCATAGCTAAGTCACAGTGCCACACCTAAGTCACAGTGCCAAAGTTAAGTCACAGTGACAAAGCTAAGTCAGTGCCATAGCTTTACCGCAGTACCACAGCTTCACCACAGTACCACAGCTTCACCACAGTACCACAGCTTCAACACAGTACCACAGCTTCAACACAGTACCACAGCCTCAACACAGTACCACAGCTTCACCACAGTACCACAGCTTCACCACAGTACAACAGCCTCAACACAGTACCACAGCTTCACCACAGTACCACAGCTTCACCACAGTGCCACAGCTTCAACACAGTACCACAGCTTCATCAGAGTACCACAGCCTCAACACAGTACCACAGCTTCACCACAGTACCGCAGCTTCAACACAGTACCACAGCTTCACCACAGTGCCACAGCTTCACCACAGTACCGCAGCTTCACCAGAGTACCATAGCTTCACCAGAGTACCACAGCTTCACCACAGTACCACAGCTTCACCACAGTACTGCAGCTTCACCAGAGTACCACAGCTTCACCACAGTGCCGCAGCTTCACCAGAGTACCACAGCTTCACCACAGTACCACAGCTTCACCACAGTACCGCAGCTTCACCAGAGTACCATAGCTTCACCAGAGTACCACAGCTTCACCACAGTACCACAGCTTCACCACAGTACTGCAGCTTCACCAGAGTACCACAGCTTCACCACAGTGCCGCAGCTTCACCAGAGTACCACAGCTTCACCACAGTACCACAGCTTCACCACAGCAGCTATAAACTAAAAACTTGCCAAAACAGCTAAATAAGGCAGGAAAATACTCTGGTTGGTTACATAACACACGAAGCTAAATAATTCACGTCATCTACCTAAAAGCTTTTGAAACTGTCATGGGGGAAAACTGTCATGGGGGAAACTGTCATGGGGGAAAACTGTCATGGGGGAAAACTGTCATGAGGGAAAACTGTCATGGGGGAAAACTGTCATGGGGGAAACTGTCATGGGGGAAAACTGTCATGGGGGAAAACTGTCATGGGGGAAACTGTCATGGGGGAAAACTGTCATGGGGGAAATTTTCATGAGGGAATATCTATTATGCCTTAATTTTCCTTTATTTCCCCTATATTTCCCCACAGTTATCACATATTTCCCCAATTCTCTTCCAGTTCACTTATTTTCTCCTCGTTTATCCACTCCTTTTTCCCCAATTTTGGCATTTCCCCCAATTTTTCCCTGTATTTTTTTTCCTTTTTCCCCTAGTTTTCCCCCTCACGGTTGTTCATTACCGCCCATTCATAATTCTCACACCGGTGCCTGAACTACATATTGCCTGGGTTCACTGCTATTTGGTGGGGGGTAGGGAGGGGTCTGTCTGTCTATCTATCTATCTATCTGTCTGTCTGTCTGTCTGTCTGTCTGTCTCTCTCTCTCTCTCTCTCTCTCTCTCTTCTCTTATATATAATCGAGTATACAACAGAGTTTTTGTGTTCCAGGCTACGTGTCCCAGGCTACGTGTCTTTAGGCCTACACGTGTCCCAGGCTACGTGTCTTTAAGCCTACACGTGTCCCAGGCTACGTGTCTTTAAGCCTACACGTGTCCCAGGCTACGTGTCTTTAAGCCTACACGTGTCCCAGGCTACGTGTCTTTAAGCCTACACGTGTCCCAGGCTACGTGTCTTTAAGCCTACACGTGTCCCAGGCTACGTGTCTTTAAGCCTACACGTGTCCCAGGCTACGTGTCTTTAAGCCTACACGTGTCCCAGGCTATGTGTCTTTAAGCCTACACGTGTCCCAGGCTATGTGTCTTTAAGCCTACACGTGTCCCAGGCTACGTGTCTTTAAGCCTACACGTGTCCCAGGCTACGTGTCTTTAAGCCTACACGTGTCCCAGGCTACGTGTCTTTAAGCCTACACGTGTCCCAGGCTACGTGTCTTTAAGCCCACACATGTCCCAGGCTACGTGTCTTTAAGCCTACACGTGTCCCAGGCTACGTGTCCCAGGCTACGTGTCTTTAAGCCTACACGTGTCCCAGGCTACGTGTCTTTAAGCCTACACGTGTCCTAGGCTACGTGTCCAGGAGGGTAGTCAGCTCACACTCTCTGTAATGGGTTTAAGTTTATTGAAGGCTTATATCAGTGCCTGTCTAGAGTTTACTGCCTCTCCCTTCACTCTCCCCTCTTCCCTCTTCCCCTCTCTCTCCCCTCTTCCCCTCACTCTGCTTCCGTTCCTCTCATTCCTCTTCCCCTCACTACTCTCTCTCTCTCTCTCTCTCTCTCTCTCTCTCTCTCTCTCTCTCCCTCCCTGTGTTCTTCCTTCCCCCTCACATGATTCTTCCCTTATTCTCTTCTCCTCCTCCTCTCACCCTTTTCTGTTCTTCCTCCTCCCATCCTATTCATTCTCCCCAAACCTTTTCATTATATTTCCTCTCATTCCTCTTTCTCTCTCTCCCTTCCTCCCTGTCTTTCTATCCTCTCTCTTTCTTTTCACCTGTTCCCCTCTCTCTCTCTCTTTCATATTATCGTTCTTCCAGTTTTTCTCCTCCTCCTCTCCCATCTCTCTTCCTCCTCCTACTACTACTACTACTACTACTACTACTACTACGCCTCCTACTCGTCCTCCTGCAGGTGTGGTGCTTGTGCCTCAGGTTGTCTAGTTAATATATAATGAGGGTGTGGGGGGGTCAGTTTATGGTAGGTGTCATGGGCGTGGCAGTGCGGGCGTGAGCAGCCAGCACACGCCCTCATTACCCCCCCCCCCATGCCCCCCCCCTCGGCACGCCTGCTAGGTGGGAGGAGGGGAGTGGTGGGGGGGGGGCGTTGCTAGCTGCACGGACCATCTTGAACACCAACCTCCTCTCCCTTTACCTCTCTCCCCTCTCACCCTCCTCCCCTTTCACCTTCCTTCCCCTCTCCTCTTCTTCCTCACCTCCCTTCCCCTCTCCTCTTCTTCCTCTTCCTCTTCCCTTTCTTCCTTCCCACACCCTCTTGGGACTCTTCACCATTACACAGCGTTACCAAGAGAGTACAACAACAACTACTACTACCACAACTACCACTACCACCAACATTACTACCACTACTACCACCATCATCATAACCACCACACCTACCTACCTACAACCATCACTATATCTACTGCTACGCACACACACACACACACACACACACCTCGTTGGACGTACACAGGGACTAAGGTCGTACAGTCATCGCAGATAAGCCAGGCAGTATGTAAGCACAGCCAATCATAAACCTGGATGACTACCACAGATAAAATCATTGGCTGGGATCGCTGCAGTCGTGGCCAATCATGAATCTTTCGTGTGTGAAGAAGAGTACAGTGCTTCTAGCCAATGATAACATCTGCAATAGTCACTCTGGGAGGTGATTGGCTGTAGTATCCGTGAGAAGTATACCAAGAGGACTTCCCTGACAGCTATATTTTCGTGGCAAAAATAATGACTATATTATTTTCATTAATTTGTTTAAGGAAATAGTAATTTATAATAACCGTTTAAGATATATGTAGATTAATGACGTCACACGAGGTCATTTTCCCTCTTAAATGTGTGTTAATAATGACGTGTTGTGTCTGCTATTATTAGTAATTTCACGGATTTTTTTTTTAACCATCAAACACGTAATCATTCATTTCAAAATTTAATTAACATTATATTAAACAGTGGAGAGCCCTGATGACGTCACCACTGGAGATCACAAGGGTTGGCGGTGTTTTATTTTGGACACGAATTTTACGACACAACTGTACCGCATATTTTATCTCTTAAGTTTTTATCCGGTTTATGTAAAGTAGAACCAAAACGACTGATAATATGTGACCAGAACTGACCTTTAGGGGGTGTGTGTGTGTGTGTGTGTGTGTGTGTGTGCACTTGACGATGTACGTGTCACACCATGTCCCTCCCTCCCTCTCCTTCCACTTCCATCAGCACGTCTTGTCCCTTTTGTCACCAACTGTATGGGAAGGGAAGGGGGGGAGGGGGGGGGAGGGAGGTAGGGGGGAGGGAGGAGGGGGGAGAGGAATGAAAGAAGAGGGTAAGAAAATGTGGGGAGGGGAAGGTAGAAAGGGGAGGGGAGAAGAGGGAAGAGGAGGGGGGTAAGGAGGGGAGAAGAGGGAAGAGGAGGGGGGTAAGGAGGGGGGGAGGAGGGGGGGATTGCGTGGTTTCCAAGTTATAGACTTTAGGGAATTGGACAAGTCATGTGAGTACTTAACCTAATGTACACACACACGCACACGCACGCACACACACACACACACACACACACATCAGCCTCCATCCCAACTTCACAAAAACAAATATCCACAAACAAACAAACAAACAAATACAAAAACACATCCACAGAGACAAAACAAACTCAAACAAATAAACAAACAATACACCGATGGGGAGTGAGTGGGGAGGAGGGGGAAGTGAGGGGGGGAGGAAGGGGGGAGTGAGGGGGAGTGAGGGGGGAGGATGGGGAAGTGAGTGGGGGGAGGATGGGGAAGTGAGTGGGGGGGAAGGGGGAGTAGTGAGTGGGGAGGAAGGGGGAGTAGTGAGTGGGGAGGAAGGGGAAGTGAGTGGGGGGAAGGGGAAGTGAATAGGGAGGAAAGGGGAAAAGAACAGGGCAATATTTACAAGCCGTCATTCAATCGGTGTTTTCAATTATTCCCATTTATTCCCCCCTCCCCCATCCACCCCTCCCCCCTCCCTCCCCCTCTTCCTCTCCCTGACAAACTGACATACGGAAAAGTGAACCGGGGCAGAGGCGGATGTGTATGAGAGTGTGTATGAATAAATGATTGAATTGTGTATGACTGTATTAGTGTGTACGTATAAAGGATGGTATCGTGTGTCTGTGTATGGTTGTATGTGTGTGTGTGTGTGTGTGTGTGTGTGTGTGTGTCTGTGGATGGATGTGTGTGTGTGTGTATGAGTGTATTAGTATGTATGAATGTATGAAAAGTAGCATAAAGTTGTATATGAAAAGATAATATGTATGATTTCACTGTATAAAGAGATATATGTATGAGTCCATGTATAGCATCACGTATTAAATAAAAAAAAACATTGTATGCTAGTGTATGGATAAATGCCCAATACACCGTCACATTATACACACATACATACACTGTACACACTCAGGGGGATATGTATGTGTGTGTGTGTGTGTCTGTCTGTGAAAATAGTCAACTGATTGGAAATAAAAAAGTATGGCTGGTGTGTGTGTGTGTGTGTGTGTGTGTGTGTGTGTGTGTGTGGCGTGTGTGTGTGTGCGTGTGTATGTGTGTGTGGCAGGACCCCCTAAATATGAGATACGATTGGATGACCAGCAATTCGGAGTGGTTCAATTTTTTTCAATAATTTCTACAATTTTTTTTTTGCTATAGATAAGAGAGAGAGAGAGAGAGAGAGAGAGAGAGAGAGAGAGAGAGAGAGAGAGAGAGAGAGAGAGAGAGACGGAATTGGATAAGAATGACATTTTGTTTACTGAGCCAAAGTAAACAGAAGAGAATTGTTGAAATATGATAATTAAACCAATGAAATTAAAACATTAACAAGAGCAATAAATTTATGATAAACGGAGATGGGTAGTGAACAACAAAAACAACAGCAACAACAAAATTACTGCTACTAGTCACGGTAATTTTTCATACACACACACACACACACACACACACACACACCAAAAAATAAATAACAGCTATATTAAACCCCTTGAGCTAGGATCCGTTTTCTATTCCATTTCTCCATTTTCTTTTCAAGGGCTGACTCATCTAATCCTTTCCGTCGGTCAAACTGGCTTCAGGCAACACTGCAACTTATATTATCTCTCAAGGTAAGGAGATGATGTTTGGGTTGTGAGGCAGTCTGATTACCTGCGGTCTCTCAGCTTTGATTACCTGCGGTCTCTCAGCTCTGATTACCTGCGGTCTCTCAGCTCTGATCACCTGCGGTCTCTCAACTCTGATTACCTGCGGTCTCTCAGCTCTGATTACCTGCGGTCTCTCAGCTTTGATTACCTGCGGTCTCTCAGCTCTGATCACCTGCGGTCTCTCAACTCTGATTACCTGCGGTCTCTCAGCTCTGATTACCTGCAGTCTCTCAGCTCTGATCACCTGCGGTCTCTCAACTCTGATTACCTGCGGTTTCTCAGCTCTGATTACCTGCGGTCTCTCAACTCTGATTACCTGCGGTCTCTCAGCTCTGATCACCTGCGGTCTCTCAACTCTGATTACCTGCGGTTTCTCAACTCTGATTACCTGCGGTCTCTCAGCTCTGATCACCTGCGGTCTCTCAACTCTGATTACCTGCGGTTTCTCAGCTCTGATCACCTGCGGTCTCTCAACTCTGATTACCTGCGGTCTCTCAGCTTTGATTACCTGCGGTCTCTCAGCTCTGATCACCTGCGGTCTCTCAACTCTGATTACCTGCGGTTTCTCAGCTCTGATCACCTGCGGTTTCTCAGCTCTGATTACCTGCGGTCTCTCAGCTCTGATCACCTGCGGTCTCTCAGCTCTGATCACCTGCGGTCTCTCAACTCTGATTACCTGCGGTTTCTCAGCTCTGATTACCTGCGGTCTCTCAGCTCTGATTACCTGCGGTCTCTCAGTTCTGATTACCTGCGGTCTCTCAGCTCTGATTACCTGCAGTCTCTCAGCTCTGATCACCTGCGGTCTCTCAACTCTGATTACCTGCGGTTTCTCAGCTCTGATCACCTGCGGTCTCTCAGCTCTGATTACCTGCAGTCTCTCAGCTCTGATCACCTGCGGTCTCTCAACTCTGATTACCTGCGGTCTCTCAGCTCTGATCACCTGCGGTCTCTCAGCTCTGATCACCTGCGGTCTCTCAACTCTGATTACCTGCGGTTTCTCAGCTCTGATTACCTGCGGTCTCTCAGCTCTGATTACCTGCGGTCTCTCAGTTCTGATTACCTGCGGTCTCTCAGCTCTGATTACCTGCAGTCTCTCAGCTCTGATCACCTGCGGTCTCTCAACTCTGATTACCTGCGGTTTCTCAGCTCTGATTACCTGCGGTCTCTCAGTCTGATTACCTGCGGTCTCTGAGATAAGGTCAGTCTGTTTATCATCTTGCTGTAAGTCAGACTACGTCAGTCAAAGTCAGTCTTCTCTGAGTCACTATCAACGCCAAACAACTAAGTCAGTGTAAGTCATTCTTCCCTCAATTCAGTGTAAGTCATTCTTCCCTCAAGTCAGTCTAAGTCATTCTTCCCTCAAGTCAGTCAAAGTCATTCTTCCCTCAAGTCAGTCTAAGTCATTCTTCCCTCTCAGTCTAAGTCAATCTTCCCTTAAGTCAATCTTCCCACTCAGTCTAAGTCAATCATCTCTCAGTCTAAGTCAATCTTCCCTCTCAGTCGAAGTCAATCTTCCCTCGCCAGTAAGTCAATCTTCCCTCAAGTCACTTAAGTCAATCTTCCCTCGTCACTTTAAGTCAATCTTCCCTCTCAGTCTAAGTCAATCTTCCCTCTCAGTCTAAGTCAATCTTCCCTCGTCACTTTAAGTCAATCTTCCTTCTCAGCACTAAGTCAATCTTCCCTCTCAGTCTAAGTCAATCTTCCCTCTCAGTCTAAGTCAATCTTCCCTCGTCACTTTAAGTCAATCTTCCCTCTCAGTCTAAGTCAATCTTCCCTCTCAGTCTAAGTCAATCTTCCCTCTCAGTCTAAGTCAATCTTCCCTCTCAGTCTAAGTCAATCTTCCCTCGTCACTTTAAGTCAATCTTCCCTCTCAGTCTAAGTCAATCTTCCCTCTCAGTCTAAGTCAATCTTCCCTCGCCAGTAAGTCAATCTTCCCTCTCAGTCTAAGTCAATCTTCCCTCGTCACTTTAAGTCAATCTTCCCTCTCAGTCTAAGTCAATCTTCCCTCGCCAGTAAGTCAATCTTCCCTCAAGTCACTTAAATCAATCTTCCCTCGTCACTTTAAGTCAATCTTCCCTCTCAGTCTAAGTCAATCTTCCCTCTCAGCACTAAGTCAATCTTCCCTCTCAGTCTAAGTCAATCTTCCCTCGTCACTTTAAGTCAATCTTCTCTCTCAGTCCAAGTCAATCTACCCTCTCAGTCTAAGTCAATCTTCCCTCGTCACTTTAAGTCAATCTTCCCTCGCCAGTAAGTCAATCTTCCCTCTCAGTCTAAGTCAATCTTCCCTCTCAGTCTAAGTCAATCTTCCCTCTCAGTCTAAGTCAATCTTCCCTCGCCAGTAAGTCAATCTTCCCTCTCAGTCTAAGTCAATCTTCCCTCTCAGTCTAAGTCAATCTACCCTCTCAGTCTAAGTCAATCTTCCCTCGTCACTTTAAGTCAATCTTCCCTCGCCAGTAAGTCAATCTTCCCTCTCAGTCTAAGTCAATCTTCCCTCGTCACTTTAAGTCAATCTTCCCTCTCAGTCTAAGTCAATCTTCCCTCTCAGTCTAAGTCAATCTTCCCTCTCAGTCTAAGTCAATCTTCCCTCTCAGTCTAAGTCAATCTTCCCTCTCAGTCTAAGTCAATCTTCCCTCGTCACTTTAAGTCAATCTTCTCTCTCAGTCTAAGTCAATCTACCCTCTCAGTCTAAGTCAATCTTCCCTCGTCACTTTAAGTCAATCTTCCCTCGCCAGTAAGTCAATCTTCCCTCTCAGTCTAAGTCAATCTTCCCTCTCAGTCTAAGTCAATCTTCCCTCTCAGTCTAAGTCAATCTTCCCTCTCAGTCTAAGTCAATCTTCCCTCTCAGTCTAAGTCAATCTTCCCTCTCAGTCTAAGTCAATCTTCCCTCTCAGTCTAAGTCAATCTTCCCTCTCAGTCTAAGTCAATCTTCCCTCACAGGGTTTGCGTTAGGTTAGGTTCGGCTCAAAATCAACCCAGTATATTGTAAGTTGTTCATCAGTAATTTACAGAAGGGCTGCGAGTGTTCTTGTAAATACGTAAATTAATGTAAATTTACTTTTTGGGAAAAATTTAGAGGATTTATAAAACTTATTTTTACGTGTGTGTGTGTGTGTGTGTGTGTGTGTGTGTGTGTGTGTATACCCTTCAATCTTATGTAGAATTTAAAACGCCCCCAAAAAATTCAGTCGTCAGCAAAAAAAATCAGACAAAAAAACATACTCATTGTCAGCTGTTAAACCAAAAACATTGTCAGCTGTTAAACCATAAACATTGTCAGCTGTTAAACCATAAACATTGTCAGCTGTTAAACCATAAACATTGTCAGCTGTTAAACCATAAACATTGTCAGCTGTTAAACCATAAACATTGTCAGCTGATAAACCATAAACATTGTCAGCTGTTAAACCAAAAACATTGTCAGCTGTTAAACCAAAAACATTGTCAGCTGTTAAACCAAAAACATTGTTAGCTGTTAAACCAAAAACATTGTCAGCTGTTAAACCATAAACATTGTCAGCTGATAAACCATAAACATTGTCAGCTGTTAAACCAAAAACATTGTCAGCTGTTAAACCATAAACATTGTCAGCTGTTAAACCAAAAACATTGTCAGCTGTTAAACCAAAAACATTGTCAGCTGTTAAACCAAAAACATTGTCAGCTGTTAAACCAAAAACATTGTTAGCTGTTAAACCAAAAACATTGTTAGCTGTTAAACCAAAAACATTGTCAGCTGATAAACCATAAACATTGTCAGCTGTTAAACCAAAAACATTGTCAGCTGTTAAACCAAAAACATTGTTAGCTGTTAAACCAAAAACATTGTCAGCTGATAAACCATAAACATTGTCAGCTGTTAAACCAAAAACATTGTCAGCTGTTAAACCAAAAACATTGTCAGCTGTTAAACCATAAACATTGTCAGCTGTTAAACCATAAACATTGTCAGCTGATAAACCATAAACATTGTCAGCTGTTAAACCAAAAACATTGTCAGCTGTTAAACCAAAAACATTGTCAGCTGTTAAACCATAAACATTGTCAGCTGATAAACCATAAACATTATCAGCTGTTAAACCATAAACATTGTCAGCTGTTAAACCATAAACATTGTCAGCTGTTAAACCATAAACATTGTCAGCTGATACACCATAAACATTGTCAGCTGTTAAACCATAAACATTGTTGCTGTTAAACCATAAACATTGTCAGCTGTTAAACCATAAACATTGTCAGCTGTTAAACCATAAACATTGTTGCTGTTAAACCATAAACATTGCTGGCTGTTAAACCATAAACATTGTTAGCTGATAAGAGTAACAGTATCAGCTATGTTAATTTAAATAGCTGACAGTGGCGGCGTATTTCACCATACTGTACTGGCGGGGTGAGAGGGAAGTACTTCACCATCTGTCTATCAACACCAGCTGGTTACAACCACCTGGGGGCGTCCTGACACTTAATTACGTAATAAGTAATTGATAAACTTCATTAAAGGTCATTAATTGGTAGTTAGATAGTGGTTTATTAAGTGTTAAATCAAGTTAAGTCGATACTAGACTATGGAAACACGTGGTAGCAGTATGACAACATATAATAAACACGTAATATACTGTAATATCGTGTAGTATTTACCTTGTGTGTTATGTGTTAAGTCTTGTCTATGGTCCGGCTGAGAGGGTAAAATAATATGGCAATTTCTTTTCCGTAAAAATCAGAGCGAAATCTACACCACAGTCACTCACTTCACCCGGCAAAGGCCACTGAGATCTGGAGGTAAGCATCCCCGCACGGCCATGACAGCGTGACCACACCACACGCCGAGTTCCACAGAATATCGCCTAGTGTTTCATTCACCTTCTCTACGCTCCGCCTCTTACGTTACCTTATGACACCCATCAGTTTTATAACACAGTTTTCTTCTCTCTGTTTATATATTCATCGTAGTATGATAACTTTTTACCTGCGTTGAATGATCGACAGGAGGGAAGGATCTCAAAGTTATCGCTCAGTGAACGAAAATAGTTACTGTGCTCATGGAAGCAGCCAGTTGCTTCTCACCCAATACGCTGCCTCACTGTGCAGTTCCTTGCTCTGATTGGACCATCTCTCTAAAGGATAATTTTGCGGGGATTTTTATTTGGCGTGACGTAAATATCAAGTATAAAATTCCATCTGATAATGAAAGTAATATTGAATTATGGATCAAGAGGCAGCAGACACTCCTGTTGGCTAGCAGAGAAAACGAGGAAACGAGGCATTTCAAAATCGATCAACGTTTAGAGGCGGCAACACTCGGCGCCGCCTGCGGGAGTCACAGCGTCAAGCACACTGTTTATCAACCCTGTGTTTACATGTGTACTTTAAAAGGATTAAATACCCCCATCATCATCATCAACACTTTAAACGTAGGATCACCGAGTACTGATCCACCCTCTACCAACACAATGCATTTCCTTTTTATCTCCGGATTTTGAATTTGACTTTGAGTGGAAAAAAAGATTGACTTGTGCTGAATGCTAAATTAATCCTGTTTATTTATATAAATTCACTTAAAACATCATATCCTTCTATTCAATACTTTACAAATAATATAAACTAATCTTTACTTACTAACACCTCATTTTCTGACCATTAGTGGGTTTGTTTGGCTATATTAGGGGTAAAAAAGAGTAAAATGTTTAACTTGACGTCAGCTGTACCTCGGGTTGACTCACTCGCGGCGAGACGGGCGAATATTGACAAGTGTGTGACGTCATCGTGTTTACATTTCGCTCATGACAGTTGTTGATATTTGTTGTTGTTGTTGTTGTTGTTGTTGTTGTTGGTGGTTATTATTATTATTATTATTATTATTATTATTATTATTCCTCCTCGTCCTTCTTTTCCTCCTCCTCTGTTTCCACCTCCTCCTCTTCTCTTTCCACCTACTTCCTCCTCCTCCTCCTCCTCCTCCTCTTCACCTTCCACCACCGACCTCCTCCTCCTCCTCCTCCTCTTCCACCACCTCCCTCCCTCCTCCTCCTCCTCCTCACACAGGTAAGGCTACTTCAGGGGGCACACCTCACTTATTTTAATTAACCTTTGGTCGACATTTAATTTATATCGAGACTAACATAGAGGTTACGTAGGGATGAGGGAAGTGACAAGTGCTGCTCTGTGGTGCGGCTCTGCGGTGCTCTTAGGCGTTATGTGGAGCTCTGTGGTGCTCTATGACGCTATGTGGAGCTCTGTGGTGCTCTATGACGCTATGTGGAGCTTTGTGGTGTTCTTTATGGACGTGTGTGGCTGTCTAGTGCTCTGTTATAAATGCTGTGTTATGCTGCCTACACCCCTCCCCCCTCTCGCCTGTGCTGTGTTGGACGGCAGCACCACTATATTGTACCTGAACCACTATATTGTACCTGCACCACTATACTGTACCTGCACCACTATACTGTACCTGTACCACTATACTGTACCTGCACCACTATACTGTACCTGCACCACTATACTGTACCTGTACCACTATACTGTACCTGTACCACTATACTGTACCTGCACCACTATATTGTACCTGAACCACTATACTGTACCTGCACCACTATACTGTACCTGCACCACTATACTGTACCTGCACCACTACAAGCCATAATGTGTCATACGAACATTACTTGTCACCGGAACATATGATTGTGTCAAATTCGCTAATCACCCTCACACAACAGATCAACAACAGCTCTAATCACCTGGTTATTGGCGGCTGTTTGCTCTGATCCCTCATTACACCTAACGATATTGTCACAGTAATGAGAAGTGATTACCAGCGACGCGTTCGGTACACGATTCTCAAAAATATACCTGACCGGATTCTCATAAATTTTATCGTATAGAATTCTCAGAAATATACGATAGATTCTCAAAAAAGTTGCCATTTCCGTATTCTAAAAAAAATCGTATTGTATCTGCAAAAAAAAATAATAATAAATAAATAAATAAATAAATTCCCTGGTAAACTGGAAATAAGAAATCTATAGTTGTATTAAAGTCATACTGCAATCTAGATGATATTTGGCAGCCATAGTAGTGGTGGTAATAGTAGTAGTGGTTGGTGGTAGGGATAATAGTGGTTGGTAGTGATAGCAGTGGTAGTGATAGTAGTGGTGGTAATGGTGGTGGTAGGGACTGTCAGGTAATCTCCCCCCCCCCACACACACACACCTGTCTTTGTTCATCTCGGCTGGACGTGAGATACACTTACCAAGTTTACATTTCACCAGCAACAGTGAAACTTCTATATACCGGACTTCTTCCTCTATATAACGGACTTTCCCTCTATATAACGGACTTTCCTCTATATAACGGACTTTTCTCTATATAACGGACTTTTCTCTATATAACGGACTTTGCTCTATATAACGGACTTCTTCCTCTATATAACGGACTTCTTCCTCTATACAACGGACTCCATTCCCCATATAACGGACTTATCTCTCCATATAATCCTTTAGATGGGGGGTGTTCACCTCTAACGGACCCTCGATATAACGGACTTTAATCTCCACATAATCCGTTAAATAGTTTTCATTATATTTTCATTGATTAATAGTGAATAATGATAGAAATATTACGTTAGTATATTCATCTGGGTGGACATTTTCACTAGGGTTCACTTACACAATGTTCATCTTCACTCGGGTTCACTTTCTCCAAAGTTAATTTTCACTCGGGTTCACTTTCTCCAAGGTTCATTTTCGTCAGGGGTTCATTTTCAACCGGGTTCACTGATTATTTTACCAAGTGTTAAAGAAGTCAAGCGTGACCTCAACTGACCTTTCCTGTGACCTTGTGTGTCAGTCATCTGTAGTGGATGATGGATAGATGGATAGAGAGATGGATGAATGGATGATTGCAAGATGGATGGATGGAGGGAGGGAGGGAGGGAGAGGAGGAGGTGGGTGAAGGAATAGAGGGATAGATAGATGGTGGATGGATGGATAGATGAATAAATGGATGGATAATTAAATAGATGGATGAAGTAATGCAGGGGAAGGTATGAATGAATGAATGAATGAAGGAAAGAAAGAAAGGGGGAAGGAGGGGGAAACGAAGGGAGAAAGTCGATTATAATCCACTTCCACGAACCTTCCCCTCCCCTCACCCCTCCCTTGCCCCCCACCCCTCACCCCTCCCTCTACCCCCCACCCCTTCCCCGTCTCCCAGTAAAAGTAATATCCCAGAGTCATTAATTTCGTTTAGTATATTGTCCGACTCCTTGTGTTCAATAAAGGCTACCCCGCTACTACTACTACTAACTACTACTACTACTACTACTACTACTACTCCACTCACAGCCATCTCCTCGCCTAAAACATCTCCTAATCATGGTTTACTCAAGTCGTCCGGTCAGGTTTCTTTAAAAAAAAAAAATCATCTTTACATCTGCTGAAGCCTCTTGAAATGCTGCTCGATATGCGTATTAATATAAAACTGCTGTAATGAGGTGAGTTACTGGGTCGAGCTCAGGTATATTTACTCACATGATCATATTGTGTGTGTGTGGGTGTGGGTGGGTGTGTGGGTGGGTGGGTGTGTGTGGGTGTGGGTGGGTGTGTGTTTAACGTTGAACTCTCATTTATTGAAGTCTTTCCCCTAAACACGAAAGTATGTACACAAAAAAAAAATTGCAATTAATGAAGAGTATTGGCGAGTGGTGTGGGTTTATACCATCATTAATACATACAGGTACAGGTGTGTATATACAAGTACAGGTAGAGTAATTTGATACAGGTAACAGATCATTAATAATACAGTATAGTTCACATCTCAATATCCTTATCGTTACGAGCCTCCAAGGTGATTTCAGATACCACCAAACGTCTCAAATTACTCTCAGAAGAATGTTGATTGTAAATGTAAATAAACAAGTAACATCAAGAGACACATTCATTTATCTCACATCAATATTTCTCACTAGATAACCAACTAAGGAACTCTATAGCTTTGGAGAGAGAGAGAGAGAGAGAGAGAGAGAGAGACTGTTTACGGTTCACTGTGTGGTCTCGACACAAGCAACTCCCCCCCCCCCCCCCGCCAGCGATCAATGACTGGGGGGGGGGGAGCTGATCGATAAGAGACAGTAACAGACAGACACACACCTGCATGACTCCCCTGTACATTAGTAAGTGGTACATCCTGGTGGTTCAACAGGTCGCCGTTGTTAGCGTCACCTCAGCGTGTGGAGTGCATGGGGAGTGTACACAGTGTAATGATATTGAAGGTCAACTGTGTTTATTTGGTGGCATAGACGAAGCACACACACACACACACACACACACACACACACAAAGAAGTTAGATGGTCTCAAGGAAGTATTTAGGACTATAACAACGATACACTCCCTCACAAACACAGTCCACACCAACACCTCCATGGTCTACACAAACATATGTGTGATAAGTTAATGACAATGATGAAGTAATATAATAGACGCATTAACTGAACCTGACCTGACCTGACCTGACCTGACCTAACCTGACCTGACCTAACCTAACCTGACCTAACCTGACCTGACCTAACCTGACCTGACCTAACCTGACCTGACCTAACCTGACCTGACCTAACCTAACCTGACCTGAGCTTCGTTCACATTAGGTACTGGGTGAGTGTATGTTGGTATTTATGTCGTTGTAGTGGTGGTGATAATGGTGGTGATAGTGGTGGTGTTGCAGGAAGTAATATATGGTGGTATTGGTGATGGTAGTAATGGTGGTGGTTGTATGTTGGTTGTAATGGTGGTAGTAGTGGTGGTGGTAATGGTAATAAAGACGCCAATAGTTACAATCTCACTAACACCATAAGACCACCAATAAAGGTGTTCTTATTCTCTAAAGATATAAACATCGTTACTCTCAAACACCAATTTCAGACTCATTTGCATACACACACTTCCCTCACAAACTATCCAATACAAAAACAATCCCCCCCCCCCCCTCCTCTACTGGTGGTGACAGAGACACTACCACAATGTCAAGGTTCAGACATAAATCCTCAGACATCAGGTCATCTCGTCTCTGAATGTCTACATTATGTTTATCCGTCTTGACCCCGACACACGAAAGCTAAGGCAGAATTAAGAGCAAGTAGTTACGTTAAAGTCTTGTTTTGACGGCATCTAGATCACAACTTCATCCTATTAAAGTATCATATAGTTCCATCTTTAAATCTGAAGCTAAGAAAAAAGAATTCACGTATGAAGTTTTGAGGATCCAGCGTGAGGTGAGGAGGTCCCCGTCATAAAACAGGAGTATAAGTGGGTTGAAGCCATCACCAGGGACAAAACTGTCTCCCTCAGCCCCGTCAAGCACCGTGTGGATACCTCGAGTGTGCTGGGTTGGAACACGCCAGGACACTGATGGCCGCCAGACAAGTACCCCGCCAGATACTGAGCGTCTGGTGAGAGTGAGTTCCAGATTCCTGAGGTGAGTGTAACACGCCCTCAGGAGGTCTTATGGCGATGAGGGGAGGAAGGAGACAACACGGCTTCTTGCTAAACTGGCCAGGACAGTGAGGAGGGGTGAGAGAGACGGTCGTGGCTACATAGAATAGATAGCAACTCTGTGACGAATTGGAAAATAAGCATCAGTTTTAATAGGTCCCTGTCTGGTTCTGATGGGCACCAATTCTAATGGCTAAATAAGGTAGATAGGTTAGGAAGTATTCGAGCAGTGATTTTAGCTCTCAGAAAACATCTATAATAGAACGATAAAAGTTAACATTTACAGAAGGATTAAATTATGAACACAACTGGATCATCAAGAAAGCAATAAACACAACACTAATACTCGCACATGTTAAGAATCATTTAAGTCCACGGTTAGCTTACTCTTTTTACGAGATATTTGTAAAGATATACAACAAATTATGTCCGGTCTTAGATTATAAAGTAGTGCTCCAAACACACACACATGTAAGACCTGACCCAAGACGTTGACGACTTTATAGTACCATTTGAGAATTCCGTTGAGGAAATCTACATGTAGAGACATAACAAGTTCGTCTACGTTCTCACAATATCCATTTTCTTTACAACTGCAGCATAACGTTTCCTCATAGCTTTGGTTTTATTGTTACAAAGGGCAGTTTGCGTTGCTGTTTTCCCCCCAAAATTCCTTATTCTTTCGCAAGCTGTGTCTTCTAAAACCAAGAATCTTGTACTGTTACATAAAAGTCATGAATATTTGCAATGAAAACAGTAGAGGAGAACTTAGTACCCAACCCCTTGTACAATAACCATTATACCCCAATAGAAAACGAGGACGAGGGGCTACTGTGTTACCCCCCTCAGCGGTCATTCTGTACACAATATTGTTTTCCTTCATTAACTTAACGAAATATTAACGGATCAGGATGAAATTTAGTCAGCAGCTTGACGTTAGGATCAGCTAAGAGGAGTGCAAAAAGCAGCGTCATCCACCTTTATTTACTACAGATATGACAGATCAGGTGGAGATTAGGAACACCCAGTTAATTTCACCTGATGATCATAACCACCTTAACGGTAGCTGAGGGGCTTAGTGTTAGGTTAGCGTTAGAGAGGTTAATCTTAAGGTAAAATAAGTAGGGGATATCCATCATAAAATCTGTGTTAATATCTGTCTTGGGAATTTTGACCAGAGGTAGACATCACCCGGTGTAAAACAGTCAGACACCTCACGTACGAAGAAAGACTAGGAAGTGCCACCCTTACTCATGTGACACTGTGGCACTACTCTTGTGGCTAGTACAGGGAACAGGTTGATAGCGCTATTGACTAGTACTTGTTTTGGCCAGTCTTTGTATTCGTGTATTAATATTCCACAGAACAATCTTCAACAGATATAATTCATATTTTGGTTTCTGTAACATATTATATGGTGTTACTTACCAAATAAAAAGACTTCGAAAAAAGAGACAAGGAAAGGAGGCGGTGAGGGTGGGTGAAGTAAGGGAAAAGATGCAGTGATGAAAATGATAAATAAAAAATATACAAATTTTACTTAGAAACGAAAGAATGATTAAAAAGCGCAAGTCAGTGAGTTTTGTTAATGAAAAATACTGCTGTTGTGTCCTTGTGGCAGAGACAAACGCTCGTAACACCTATCATAAGAAAGTGTTAAATTCCCGGAACTATTATAAATTACTATTTGCTCTCCATACCCAAACAATTGAGAAGATGAACCAAAGCATTTACAGCACTTTGAGGGTCAGACTGAGGTACACATCGCTGCCACACCATAAACAAAGCCAACTCACAATGAAGGAGTATACAATAGTTGGACTGACTCCATCACATATATTTATCAATTTCGGGAGAATTCACATAAATAATATAACTTTAAACACTATTCTTGAAACCTAAAGTTAAATTGCAACTCTGGTAGACCGTGTACTAACCTATTCTGCAACATATGACTATCCGAACTTCTGGAACAATCTACCAGCTAATATTGCCAACATAAAATGGTTAAACTCAAACATTGGTGCATGTCCAGGTGCATTCAAAATCCTGTGCATGCCAATTACCTGCTGAAGGTAATATTCCGAGAAGCGAGTAATAATCCACACAACTAACAAGTTGACGTGTGAAGGAAATAACAACTAGGTAAATATACTCCTCAACACCAGGAAATACCTTTGTTTAACCTAAAAGAGTAGGAGAGGTACGTTTTCTCTGGTGAGTTTGGAGGCGGCAGCGAGTCAGGGGTAACTATAGCAGCTGGTATATCACAAGGGACTAGTCGCAGCAAGAGTAGTATATATGTTTCTTAACTTTCAAATAGGCTGCATTTGTAGAAACTGATACATTGTGAATGGTAATTAATAGCATTGGTAGTTGAAGCACTAAATATAACAATAATACTGAAAAGAACTTGAAGAAAAGAGCTTGAATTATTTTCAAAACTTCCCGCCTTACTATAGTTTACACACAAGTAAATAAATATTAGGGGAGTTTATATCTAATTTAGGTGTATAGGTCAAGCTTACTTTTTTACATAAACTTCTACAGATTATTAGACTGTGAGAATTTAACTAATAATTCACTTCAGAGGAATAAAAGAAAAATATAACGGGTATTTGTGAAGTTCAAACACTCGGATTCGGATTACTTTCATGAACAATTACCAAGGCAAAACAACAAACACCACTGTTCATATTTATTCAGCTGCCATACTACCTTGATTAACTCCAAAAGACGACACATTTATCAAACTATATTTATGAACAACCGTGTCTCTCTAAAATACAATAAGAACTTTTTAGAAATTAACTCAATATTATTTTAGTTTACATGAAAGATGAGACACTTAATGCTCAAATGCACTCCCGTAAAATAATGATACTTAAAATATTACTATAACTACTAAATTACCTTATCAACACATCTTTCACCACAAGCAAAGTTACTAATATAAATGAAAATCTCACTTAAATATACAACGTTATTCTTCAATAGTTCAAGTCAATCAAACCTGACCTAAGCTATCCCGTCTAAACCGACTGGCCTGAGTATGGATCATGGATGGCGGAAATAGTTAGGTTAGGTTAGGTTAATATTTTGCCTGTTAATGTATGGCAGGTGTTCAAAGATGTTAAATTTGATATAAACATGTTATCTTATATTGTAACACACACACACACACACATCAGAATCAAACGTAAGACCTTTTCGCGTGCGTTACTCTCTTAACACATTAATTAGACGCGGGGGAATATTTAAGAGACAAGTCAGGAATATTGATTACACCACCATACCAGGATTCCCATAACTCATGACTCCTCTTGTATCTTGAGTGAGTCGTCGTGTTCCTACAATGAGACTCTTACCTCCGTTGTGTTGGTGAGAGGAAACAACACGTGTAGTCAGATCTCAACACAATGATTTATCCCTACACGATGGCTTATACCTCTCTTGTTTTCCCCATCCACGATTTCCTTAATTTTCCACTTTCTATGACCTGTTCTTCTTTCCCTGTTTTTCTTTTCCTCAATACTTTTCCTATGTCTATTTCTCATTTCCTATACGTATTCTCCAACCATATTCTCTCTAATTTCTATCTCTATCTCATAATTTTCTGTCTCCCTGTTTCTCTTTTTCTTCTTATCAACCTAAATTTTCTTACACATGCATCTTTCACCTGAAGGCTAGACCAATATCAGGTACAGTATCTCACTACCATGTTACGACTCTTGAGGCTTGACAACTGGTGATTTAAGGGATCTGATAAGAACTCAACCTGGGCGTAACTTACTTTAGATACTTGAAAATCTATAAGGAATAGAATCTAAAACCTTTATCAACATACGAAAAGAATCAAAACCTTTATTTATCACACGAAGAGCATCTAGAACCCTCATCTATAACGTAAATAAACAACATCGTTATTCTTTTTTTTTACCCCATCTGATTTAACGCATTACAACTTAAATACCTTCACTCATAAACACAAGTAATATTACCAACCTAACCTAACCTCCTCTCCACCTGAAGCCCACATCTGCAGGTGCTGTGACGGCTTCCCCCACAGGACCACTACTCTGGGCAGCCTAAACCAATTCTAATCACACTAGGAGGCGAGAGAGGGCTAGGGGGGTGTCTACTAGGGCCGTGTTAGGCGTCTCTCTATAGGGGGGGAGGAGGGAGAGGGAAGAAAACTGTATACAGAGAGTCCTACTATAAAGGGACGTAGGATGGGTGAAAATTACATAGGATACATATAGGATAGGTGGTAATCACACACAGGGGTCCTCACAATGAGAATAAATAACCATTACTAAACATTACACAAACATTGCGTACTTAACCTCACGTCCACCAGGGTACATGATAACTCGTAGTAAAGTTTCTCCCAGTAAATGTGGTAATGTGTTTGTTGCCTTATACGTCTGCCAACAACATTAGCCCTGAGTGGGAGCCATAAATATGTTGATGTCATTAAGTGTTGTTCTCTTCTCCGGGTCTTCCTCTCGTCGTCTCATTAATAAGAACAAGATAAAAGGCATAATAATCTCAGTACTACGTATTAAAAATATTGCAAGATTGACCATTATATTACCTGGTCTGCAACATTAGTTCTCATAATGACTAATACGTAAATGCAATTCCAAGTTGTGTTTTAACTTTCATTTGACTTTTTTGCTGCATAGTCTTGACCGCGACATGATTTTACTTCACTCTACCTGTTAATTCACTTCCCAGGTAACCTTCTCACAGTTGTAATTATACTATGATAAAAAATATATATAAAAATAGGATAAGGTGACATGTTTTTCTTAGTGTGTCGATCAAAAAAGGTTGTTAATTTGTGGGCCGAGCAGCGCAGCACCACCGACCAGATGGCGCCACACACAGTAAATATCCAACAGAGACGACGAAAAAAAAAAAAATAAATACCTCTCTCATAGACATACTTTCTCCAGGCACGCCACGCCACCAGACTACAACAAGTGGAAACAAGAAAAACAACTGCTTCGAAAACACCAACATTATCCAGAGTTAAACTACCGACAGATTTATTTAATGTTCTTTTATAAAACTTGAGCCACTAAAAAGAAAGTTATAATTACTCTTTAATCTTTACAAGTCACAGTGAGGAGGTTCATACGCCATGTTTCGCTGCTCTAATAAGTGTTGACTGACATAAACAAGTTACACTATTTACATCCTGGTCGTAAGACGCTAGAAAAGTGCTTTATCTATCGCGCGGGACCGGACCAGGAAGAACCCCCACCCCCCCCCCCCCCCCAGAGAGGCTGATGGAACTACAACCCTTAACACGAGGGACGATAAGATCCAATATTCTCTCTACCTCAGAGTTGGCAGAAACAGCTGTGTGTTTAGGCTCGTATCTCACTTTAATAATTGGTCCAAGAAGCTCTAGATTTGTTTTTTATTTTGTAGGAGTCCCGTCGTGTCAAAGACCAGGTCGCTTCCCCTTTCTTATGGTGCTGTTGAAACTATAGATTCTTTAATTCTTCCATATGTCTTTGTTCTTTTGTTTCTCTGTTTTTGTTGTCTCTCTTTTCTTGTCTCTACTGTAGCTATAATCTCTAATTCCTCTATAACACGTTGCTCTTTTGTTTTTGTTGTTGTTGTTTTCTTTCTTATATATCTGATGTTCTTTTGTTTTATCGTCAAGTTACTCGCCAGGTTAAAGTGTTTATACATATCAGACAGATGTTTGGTGCACTCGACTGTATCCTTCACTAGATAAGGCTTAACTATGGTGGACCCAATGCCTGTCTAAATATAGTACTGACTCAATCAAGTATCCTGGTAAATGACATAATTAAGTAAGAAACACTACCTTGGGGGTTAATTATGCTACAGAATTTGACCTTAAACCTTAATTATGTAAAAACTGATCTTACAACAATTTTTTTACATAATTAACCTTGGACCCCACCCCCACCATTACCACCCCCACCACAATCATCACCACCAAAACAAACGCCTCCTCCATAACCTTCCACAACGTCTCCCTTCCTTATCATTCATTACCTATCAAACACCTCTGCACCGCCTAATTTCAAATCTACACACCAGGTAAACACATCGTTACACACAAACCTAACCTAACCTAATCTAACCAACAGTATTACGTAAGTTATCTATAGAGGAAGGTTGAGTAGACAAGAGAGAAGGCAGAACTTGCTAGCTTCAATGGTGATCGTGGGGTGAAGAGGGGTGGAGGCTGGATGTAAGGGAGAGAAACGTGTTCAGTGAGGGGCAAGAGATATGAGGTGATGGGCAATTATGGGCAATTCCTCTCTCTCTCTCTCTCTCTCTCTCTCTCTCTCTCTCTCTCTCTCTCCTTCACCTGTAAACAAACCACCCTTAAACCCCCAGGTGTATACTAGCTAATGATTCCCTGTCTTACCTAACCTACCTGTAATATAATCTCACTCCCTACTCAGAGTCACTTCGATAGCCACTTGGGTCTATAGCCACGACTCTTTAGCGAGGGTGATCATAAAATTACCGTCAAAATAACCTTATTTATTTAGCCTTCACGAGAGAATTCCATCACTCGAAAGACTCACTGATGTCATGTCAATTTGTGTTGCTATTGGTCACTTTACGTTTGCATTGTTTAGGCTAAAATAAACTGTTTCCATTTGGGATCACCTGGAGATTAGTTAAGATATACTAATTTATTTCACCTGATGGGGGGTTAGGTTAGGTTAGGATAATGTTATTTCTTCCTCAGGTGAAATAAGCTTAGGGTGTCTAATCTTCACTTGATCCTCAATTTCACCTTAAGTTAAAAAATAAAATAAAAGTCGTACCAATAAACTTAAGACAGATGACGAGGGAGAGGAATGAGCCATCAGGGAGGTGGAGTGACTGCGTGAGGAGGCAACTCTCCACTCCACCTGCCCCTGGAGGAATCAGGTGGTGGTTGCCTAGTGTGGTGGTGGGTCATAGTGGAGGATTTAGGCCAGTCACACTTCAGTCCCGTGGCTCAGGGCTAAGGGGGACTAAAAGGAGCTAAGGGGGGGGGGCTTAAAGGGGGGGTAAGGGCTCCAGGGGGTCTATTGGGCTTAAGTCAAACCTATAGGTAGTTGGGCGGGACGGACGCTGACCATGAATAAAACATTTGACAGTCTAACACAGGTACGCCATGTTTTGTAAGATCACCATACCTCGACTTCCCATACGTTGTTGTATCTTAAAATAAGGTTATTCGCTTATTTACGAGATAATTAAGATACACAGGTTAAACGACCATTAACACCACAATAGACTTATGTAAAAAAAAAAAAATTACCAATATGATAAAACATCGATAACTAACAGGATATATGTGTTTTCTTGAGGCGTAATGCAGCGGGATATGACAGGATGGGCGTGATAGGACCAGGTGCAGCGGAGCATCAGTTGACCTGGTTCTTTAACCCCGCAGTCAGGTGTGTGGCGACGAGAGGGGCGCCAAGGTTCCCTCGCCCCTTGCCTTTCACCCCTCACGTGCTTCCGTCTATCGTGCTGGACAGTGGTTTGAGATGAATAAATCTGTCATGTTTCGATATCTGTCGCGTCTGTCTATTATTTTCTCTTTCTAATGTGATTAATCTTCGTCTCTGTCCTATTTATCGTGCGTCTGTCTTATTCTTCCTTCCGTATTTAGACAGAAAAGAATAGTAACTACGATAATTAAATACGTCTGTCACATATCCACATAGACAATAATAATTAACACATCCCCATAAACACATCTCTAAAATAACCTCCCCCCCTCAAAAAAAAAAAAACACATCCCAAATACATCCATCAATCCATGACACATCACAAAAACACCCCAGAACAGTTAACACATCCCTCCCCTCCCCACCCCCCCAAAAAACCCCACACATCACATCATCATCATCTCGTTCTCAGGTAAACACAGGTATATGATTGGCTGTCACTTACCTTTGAGCAACATCTTGATCTCCAAGGAGGACCTCGCCTGAACGTTCTTCCTGATCAGTTCTTCAGGTGTTATGGTATCTATCAGGTCAGCAGCCGTGACCACCTGACGGAGAAAGAACAGGAAGGTGAATGTTAGAACGATTGCTGTGGTGTCTTGGGTTGGGTTGGGTTGGGTTGGGTTGGGTTGGGTTGGGTTGGGTTGGGTTGGGTTGGGTTGGGTTTGGTCTGGTTGGGTTTGGTTGGGTAGGATATATTGTCATAGTCATGGATCTCAGTTACGATACAATTACGATACCAGTTTACCGCCTTGATTAGGTCATAGGTGAAGTGAGCCTATTGGGTGAACATTAACCCCCATCTAATTAAGAAAAAAAAACAGGTGTGGATTAATTATCTCACATTCTAATTAGTACCAAGACCAATAATTAAAGTCCATAGTAATTATTTCACACAAGACTTTAATTACTAGAGGAGGTATTATGAAGGTGACACAGGAGCTTCGAAAATACCTGTTAATTATCGATCTCCCTCACCTGAACTAATCAGGTAATACAGGTACGCTACAAATATTACCTGGGTAATTAATTCTCGGTACATCGACGTGAAAAGTAATAGCGAGTCTTATAGGCCTAACCCACTGCCCGTTTGGGAAACATGACAGCAAAACAACAACAAAAACAACAACAACAACGACAACAAAAGGAGTAGAAGAAGAAGAGGAAGACGAAGATAGGAAGAAGAAATAGAAGATGAAGAGGAATAGGAACAAAAAAAGAACAAGAAGAAAAGAAGAAAATAATAATAAGAACAACAACAACAACAACTGGCCATTAGTCAAACTACAACTCGAGAAGAAAAAAAATCCACTATCAGTCAAGACAGAAAAGGCAGATATTGAGCCACCTAGCGCAACCCCTCACCCCCCCCACCAAAAAAAAAGGGGGGGTATGTCTGATTAATCTCACTACCAACACACACACACACACACACACACACACTTCAGAAGGGCTCCTTTATAGTGACCAAAGGAACGATAATTAAACCACTACTAATAAAAACGGTTCATGAAAAAAAAAAATCCAAATTCCCCCAAAAGTTATAAAAAAAAGTATGAAAATTTGGGCACTATTTTTCAACGCTATTTTATGTTATTTTTTGTATCGTACTAAAAGTGTTTCTGATGCCATTAACTAAGTGATCGAGGCTCATTAATAAAGTGGGTTTTTTTTAATTCTTTGGATTAGAGGAGCTTTAATAGGCAGGTAGAAAAGGTGATTCATAACTCTAGCACTGGTGGGTGGGTGGGTGGGTGGGTAGCGGGTGGGTGGGTAGTGGGTGGGTGGGTGGGTTGATGGGTAGCGGGCGGGTGGGTGGGTAGTGGGTGGGTGGGTTGGTGGGTAGTGGGTGGGTGGGTCCATTAATCTGGGGTGGACTGAGACCAACTCATCGCCTCTGCTTGTGTGGTTGTGATTGATGTGGGTGGTGTTGGTTGGTGATAGCGGTGGTTGTGGTTTGGGTTGTTGGTTGTGGTTGCTGGTGGTTGATGGTGGTTGATGGTGGTTGTGGTGATGGTAGTTGGTGGTGGTGATGGTTTTTGGTTTTGGTTGTGGTTGGTGGTTGTTGTGGTGGTGGTGGTGGTGATGGTGGTTGATGGTGGTTGTGGTGATGGTAGTTGGTGGTGGTGATGGATTTTGGTTTTGGTTGTGGTTGGTGGTTGTTGTGGTGGTGGTGGTGATGGTGGTTGATGGTGGTTGTGGTGATGGTAGTTGGTGGTGGTGATGGTTGTTGGTTTTGGTTGTGGTTGGTGGTTGTTGTGGTGGTGGTGGTGGTGATGGTGGTTGATGGTGGTTGTGGTGATGGTAGTTGGTGGTGGTGATGGTTGTTGGTTTTGGTTGTGGTTGGTGGTTGTTGTGGTGGTGATGGTGGTTGATTGTGGTTGTGGTTGGTGGTGGTGATGGATGGTGGTTGATGATGGTTGTTGCTTTTGGTTGGTGGTTGTGGTGATGGTTGTGTTTCTGCATATCATTATTTCTACCTATGTATGTAACAGCATCCATATGTGTATTTCTCCCTATGCATCTTTACCTTCATTTACATATAAACGAAATAAATCATAATGAGATAGCTTAATCTTTATGAAACTCAACAGGTAAATTTAGTGATCCTCAGAAACTAACTTAATCCGATTTAAGGAAACTAACTAGATGGCGTTGGATTAAACTAATCATCCTTAAAGGGTTAAATCATCATCTACAAGAATTAAAACCCCGTATTCAAAGGGTAAAACACTAACATTATCAAAGGGTTAATATCGCCTATCACAAAGAGTTAAATCACACAAACTAATTTAGACACACCTGTAATTAACGTGAACTATCCATGATCACAGGTAAGACACAAACACCTGATATTCATTTAGTATTCCGTTTGACGTAACAATTTTCGACCAGGTATTTTTATCAGTTAGTTTTGTAAAGTCTTTTAATACGGATTTTGGTGTTTTAGTGTAATGAAGAGTTTTTTTCAGGTGTGTGTGTGTGTGTGTGTGTGTGTGTGTGTGTGTGTGTGTGTGTGTGTGTGAGAGGGAGAGTTGCAGGATTAGGAGGAGGAGAAGGAAGGGAAACGGGAGGAGGGGGAGGTGGGAGAGTAGAAGAAGAGATAGAGGATACCATTCTGTCCTCTTACATCAAGGCATAATATGGAACAGGTGTGGGTGGATAGAACAGGTGTGGGTGGATGGGACAGGTGTGGGTGGATGGGACAGGTGTGGGTGGATGGAACAGGTGTGGGTGGATGGGAGAGAGGGGAACATTACAGGTTAATGTATAAAGTAGTATAGTATATATATATATATTTTAACTCCCCAGAAGACTGATATATTAGTGAAAATCTGGGGAGAGAAAAGTCAAGTGGGGAGCATAATCTGGGGAGAAAGGAGAAAGGTGGGGAGGTTATTGGTGTTTGGGGGTGATAAGAGAAAGGTGAGAAGAGAAAGGAGAATAACATAAACTAGAAAGAAAAGAAAGAGAAACGAAAAGTGGCAGTGGGGAAACATCTTTACGTCTTCTTAAATCACGAAAAATTAAAAAAAAATCCACGAGCCAAACTTTTCACCTGGAGTCTGGCTCACCTGGGGGACTGCACCTCCTCCCTTTAAAACAATAGGGTCTAACATCGACCCTTCTTCACCTCCCCTGATGGCTCATATGTCAGGAAGAGATTCACCTGTCAGGAAGAGATTCACCTGAGACGTATGAGATATAATATTGGCGTCTATTCATACCACACATAGAGATGATTTTTGTGTGGCTTCTGTGAGGTTGATATTCCCTTTTAAATCCCTTTCTTATGTGATCTGGGTCGACATGATAGATTGATGTGCCCTTTTAGACCTTATTCACGTGGTCTGAGTTAACATGATAGTTTAATATAACAATTTAAAACCAATGTGACTCACCTAACCAACACAAACTCCCCAGAAATTGACGGGGGAGAAGAGAAAGAGATCACCCCATCTCTATTTCTACCAGAGAGACAAAACGAGACACAAAATAATCCCCATAAACCAAGAGTGGAAATAATCTCTCGTCTCTACCACTATGTCTCTAAAACAATGAGACTCTTTTTATCAATCTCAAAAGCCTCTCCCCCTGAACCACGTGAGAAGGATAACATCTCTACAATTCCTTTATAACCTTAAAAAAAAAAAAAAAATCCATGAGAAATTTATATCCCTAACCTAATCCTAACCTAACCAAAACCTAACCAAATCCCAACCAAACCTAAGGAGACATGATAGTATAAACTGAACCTTTTAGAAAGACTTGGGATTCTTCTAGCCATCACAGACACACTCCAGAACCTCAATATATATCATAGAAACAAAAAAAATAACCCGCGAGTCAGAAAAGAGAGAAAAAGGTGATCATCTTTGTGGCGCCTTTCCTGCCACAGACATGAGGAGTATATTTGGGTACGAGAAGAGAATGAAGAGTGGCGGGAGGAGGGAGGGGTGAGGGGGGGGGGGTGAGGGGGGTAGGAGGGGGGTGAGGGGAGGGGTAGGAGGGGTCAGGGGTAGGAGGGTAGAGGTGTAAGCCGCCGCCCCCATCACCTCCCCTCCCCTCATGTATGCAAACCTTGTTACTCCTGTCGCTATTTTGACACAATGCAGCGAATTGAGTTTTGTTTCTGCAGGCTAAACACACACACACACACACACACACACACACACACACACACACACACACACACACACACACACACACATACGAGAAACAAATAAGAAAAAAAAAATGCCAACACAGACAAAGGGCAAAAAATAGTAATAAAGATTGGAAGAAGGAAAGAGTTGTATTGTGCCCTGATGAAGCAGATGGAAGGGTTAAGGAGGAGTGACGCGGAGGAAGAGGAGTAGGAAGAGGAGGAGGAGCATGAAGAGGAGGGTGAAGAAGACTGGGTGAATCTCCTAGTGTGTGTGGAAGAGGAGGAGGAGAAGAAATAAGAAGTTGGAGAAAGATTACAATTTAAACATCACACAATAAAACATTTCCTCATTGCAAACATTTACTCACTTCTACAATCAAATATTTTTATAATCACACCCTAAAAAAAAAATAAATCAAGAGGGGAGAGAATTTTATTTGGGGAGAGAGAGATTTTTGGGGGGAGCTAAGAATTTTTTTTTCCTGATATAAAGAATGGGGTGAATTAATTTTCTGACAATTGGGAGTAATTTTGTTTTCCTGATGTGAAGATGATGAGGCAGGATGGTGATGATGGTGAGTAGTGATGATGGTGATAGTGGTGATGATGAGTAGTGGTGATGGTGATAGTGGTGATGATGAGTAGTGGTGATGGTGATAGTGGTGATGATGAGTAGTGGTGATGGTGATAGTGGTGATGATGAGTAGTGGTGATGGTGATAGTGGTGATGATGAGTAGTGGTGATGGTGATAGTGGTGATGATGAGTAGTGGTGATGGTGATAGTGGTGATGGTGATATCAGGCGACAAATAACACAGTGAACTACACAAGTACACTCAAGGGTTAATTCATCGTACTCAAGGGGTTAAGTCATCGTACTCAAGGGGTTAAGTCATCGTACTCAAGGGGTTAAGTCACCGTACTCAAAGGATTAAGTCATCGTACTCAAGGGGTTAAGTCACTGTACTCAAGGAATTAATATATCATACTTAAGGGTTTAAATCACCATACTCAGAAAGTAAGGGAGAGGGGGTAGGGAAGGGGGGTAGGGGGGAGGGGGGGGGGTAGGGGGAATAAATCAAAATACTCTTAAGATTTAATATAGAATAAACACACTCCCAGGATGGCGGGGACTAAACAAGGTATAGCAGAGATCACAACACACGAGTCTGTCTGTCTGTCTGTCCCTCCCCCCCTTCCTCCCTCACAGTAGGTAGTGTTAATGGCGATACTGCCCCATCACTCCTGGTTAATGATCGTAATTAACTACCTCTGACCTCATTTGTGGATCTGTATCATCCCATTAGAAATATTAATGACAATTATCTAATGGTCTTGAGGTTGGGGGGGGGGGGAGGGGGAGGATGGGACGGTGGAGGAGGAGGAGGAAGGTGAAGAGGAGAAAGAGGATTGGGAGGAAGAAAGTGGGGACGAGGAAAGAGGGTGGAAGAGGTGGGGGGAGAGGAAGGGAAGAGGAGGAGGAGGAGGAGGAGAAAGGTAGTGGGGAAGAGGAATGGAAAGAAGACGAGTGTAGAGGGAAGGGGGGAGAGAGAGAACAGCGAGGGAAACAGAAAATTTATAGAACAAGGGAAGAATGAGATACACGGGGTTATAAATAATTAAGGGAAGAGGGGATAAAGGTGAAAGTAATTTGATAAAGTCGATAAATGATAAAAAAAAAAATGGAAAAATATTTGAAGTGATGGGCTGTAGTCACCAATCCTCAGACACAAGAATGACACCCAGATTGGTTGAAACCTAACCTAACCTAACCAAACACTAACCAAACCTAACCTAACCTAACCAAACACTAACCTAACCTAACCTAACCTAACCAAACCTAATCCACGTTTTGATCTTAAATTTAACTGAAGAAGAAAAGGGGACGAAGATATCAAACCCACTTTTCCACCTCAGTCATTAATGTTCCCCCAAATTGCACTAAATTGGACCCTACGATTCAAGTATCTTTTGTCCATTAAGAGACTGGAACAATGGAGCACTAAAACTGATATTACTTCAGCTTCCTGCCCACTAAATCGACTCCCTGGAATTCATTGGAAATATTAATAGAGAGACTCGACTAACCCCTTGTGTATGGGGGGTGGGGGGTGAGGGGTGGTGGGGCGTCTCTGTGCTGAATAACATGTGGCGTCCCCGTAGATAAAGGGTTGGGTTAGGTTTGGTTAGGTAATATCATTGTGTGTAGCTCAGAGTGACTTGCTTCCCTGGACTGAGACGATGTTCTTATTCTTTTAATATTTGGATCACCTGAAGTTTAGCACCTCCTGCCCTACCTTATTTCACCTGAGTAATTACCTAACGCTTAATGGGGGTAAGGTAGGGTAGGGTCATTAATCTTCAGGTGAAATAAACTGGGGGGGCCTAGTCTTCAGGTGATCCTAATATTTCGTTTCTATTTCACAAACAAATAATTGGTGCTAAGACATACAACTGGGGTTAAACCTTGTAAGGGTCCAACATTTTAGGGGCGGGAGTAGGCGAAGGGCGGGAGTGGGTGTGGGGCGGGAGTGGGCGTGGGGCGGGAGTGGCTTGTGAGAATTGTGACGACATTCTGAACACATAAACCTGTGCTATCACCCACCACCGCCCACCACCCACTGCCGCCCACCACTATCTCCACCCGCTGCCCATTATCTACTACCACCCCACCCCCCCCCACCACCACAAGTTACTACCACCCCCCGCCAACCACCACTCACCGCCAACCACCATTCACTATAGATCTTCGCCGCCCACCACCTCTTACTACCACCCCCCGTCACCTATTGCCCACCACCTGCTTCTACCAGTCTACCACCCCACTACCACCCACACTCCACCCACCACCATTCCACTACCACTATGTCAACTACCACCACCTACCACAATTATAAGACTTTGCCAATTACCTATTAGTGTTACATTTTAGTCCACGTAATATATTATATATAGGAAGAAACAAGAGAGAGAGAGAGAGAGAGAGAGAGAGAGAGAGAGAGAGAGAGAGACATCAGGAAGCGAGTCGCGGTGGATGATTCATAGCCTTGAGGAAGTGGGGAGTGGGGAGGAGTGGGTTGGTGAGTGGGGAGGGAGTGGGAAGGGAGTGAGTGGGAGTCATCGATGCTATATATCTTAAGGGATGAATTTAAAGTACCGTGGGAACATGATGAAGGTCTATGAATGTTGACAAATAGCACCTGACTTGAGTTCAATATACGCCGGTGTACCTGTGAGGCGGGGGATATAATTAACCTACCTGTAGTTCTGTGTTTGTGTTTATAAGAATCACCTGAATATTAAACCCCCACACCCAGATTATTTCACCCAATGATTAAATATGATATCCTAACAGAGTCTAGAAGGGTTAGGTTAGGTTAAGTTAGGTTAGGTTAGGTTAGGTTAGGTTAAGTTAGGTTAGGTTAGGTTAGGTTAGGCTCTTAATTGACCAATGCGATGGAGGTTTTTACTGCGTTAGGAAGGTTGAGGACTCACGTTGACCCTCAAAGCTGTCATAGGTCAAGGTCATATTACTTGAATACCTGTTAGACCCACGAAAAATCATCACTATAAGCCTATTTATATTTTCTTTCCACTAAGGTAGGCCTATGGCAAGTCACCCATAGTATATAACTCCTCCTGAACACTCAGATCATACTTCGATATTAACACAATAGGTCAAAGGTTTCTTCTCACGCCAGATCATGACCTCTGACCTCTCGTGATTGGCTATCGGGTGACCAATAAGCGAGAGGATGACGCTAATGGTTGACACTGACCTAGAGTTATTATTGTCCCCCTTCGTGTCTTGTTTATTGACCGATCTCTCTCTCTCTCTCTCTCTCTCTCTCTCTCTCTCAACGTCTCTTCCGAATTCTTCTCCTCTCTCATTCCTTCTCTCCCCACCCCAACTTTCTTCTCCCTATTCGTAATCAGGGAGGGGAGGGTAAGTGTGGATTAGTGGAGATAAGGAAGGACAGGTGTGTGGGGGGTGAGGGGAGGACAGGTGTGTGGGGAGGTGAGGGGAGGACAGGTGTGGGGGGTGAGGGGAGGACAGGTGTGTGGGGGGTGAGGGGAGGACAGGTGTGTGGGGGGTGAAGAGAGGACAGGTGTGTGGGGGTGAGGGGAGGACAGGTGTGTGGGGGTGAGGGGAGGACAGGTGTGTGGGGGTGAGGGGAGGACAGGTGTGTGGGGGGTGAGGGGAGGACAGGTGTGTGGGGGTGAGGGAGGACAGGTGTGTGGGGGGTGAAGGGAGGACAGGTGTGTGGGGGGTGAAAGGAGGACAGGTGTGTGGGGGTGAGGGGAGGACAGGTGTGTGGGGGTAAATGTAGGACAGGTGTTTGGGGGGGTGAGGGGGAGGCAAGTGTGTAAAGGGGGGAGTTGGGGGGTATGACTGAGCCAGATCCAGCGCCACAAACACCATAAACCATCAGAGTACACGCCATTAATTGACCATGATTTATAGAGAGGGAGATACCTATCGGAGGGAGGGAGGGAGGGAGGGAAATACTACTTAAGGGAGTGGTAGCAGAGAGAAGGAGCACAAAGGAGGAGGGTAGTGGAGGGAAGGAGCACAAAGAAGGAGGGTAGTGGAGGGAAGGGTCACAAAGAAGGAGGGTAGTGGAGGGAAGGAGCACAGAGAAGGAGAGTAGTGGAGGGAAGGAGCACAAAGGAGAGTAGTGGAGGGAAGGGTCAAAGAAGGAGGGTAGTGGAGGGAAGGGTCACAAAGAAGGAGGGTAGTGGAGGGAAGGGTCACAAAGAAGGAGGGTAGTGGAGGGAAGGAGCACAAAGAAGGAGGGTAGTGGAGGGAAGGGTCAAAGAAGGAGGGTAGTGGAGGGAAGGGTCACAAAGAAGGAGGGTAGTGGAGAGAAGGGTCACAAAGAAGGAGGGTAGTGGAGGGAAGGGTCACAAAGAAGGAGGGTAGTGGAGGGAAGGGTCTTATAGCTCCCTCCATCACACAGGACCTCTCGTGGTTGATCTGAGCAGCTCCTAGACCTGCTGAGTCAACGTCTGCCCTAATGCTGGTATATAGATACAGGGGTCGTAGCTCTGTGGTGGTGGTGGCTGTGGTGATGGCTGTGGTGGTGGCTGTGGCGATGGCTGTGGTGGTGGCTGTGGTAGTGGCTGTGGTGGTGGCTGTGGCGATGGCTGTGGTGGTGGCTGTGGTGATGGCTGTGGTGGTGGCTGTGGTGATGGCTGTGGTGGTGGCTGTGGTGGTGGCTGTGGGGGTGGCTGTGGTGATGGCTGTGGGGGTGGCTGTGGGTCTGTGACTGACGGCTGTGGGTCTGTGACTGATGGACTGTATTTAACTGTGTGGAGTCTCTGTTTGAGTGTGTAGTTTGACTGGGTGGTATTAACTGTGACTGTATATATATGACTGACTGTTATTGAGTCTGTGATATAGCGTGGTTGTGGCTATGACTGGGGCACAGAAAGAGGACCTGACTGTACTTACCCAGTTAACTCTCTCTCTCTCTCTCTCTCTCTCTCTCTCTCTCTCTCTCTCTCTCCTTTCGATCTCATTTTCTTTACTCTTTTGGTTTGTCTTTGTTTCTCTCTCAATGGCCCTCTTTCCCTCATTTTCTCTTTCTGTGTGTGCGAATCTCTCTCTCTCTCTCTCTCTCTCTCTCTCTCTCTCACTCTCTTCTCTCTCTCTCTCTCTCTCTCTCTCTCTCTCTTTCCTTTCACATTCTCTCTCTTTTCATAAAACTCTCTCTTTCTATCTATCTTTTTGTTACGTTCTCAAAATGGCTCTCTCTCTCTCTCTCTCTCTCTCTCTCTCTCTCTCTCTCTCTCTCTCTTAACCTGTTTGCCGATCACACGCTTTCATTCCCGAACAAATCTAATCAAATCTGACAAGCCATGAAATCGGGATAATTGCTTCTAGACAATCCAATTAAAATAGACAGCGACATTCACAATACCAGCGCCAGAGAGCCACCACACCTGTGCTTCTTAATCAGCTGACACAGGTGTATGCGACCTGTGTGTGGGGTAGGTGTCTTACTTAACGCTTTACAGGTTAGTTTTATCTTCTTTCTTAACTGTATTTTAACTTTAAACTAACCTAACCTTACCTAACCTAACCTAACCTAAACCTAACCTAACCTACCTAACCTAACCTAACCTAACCTAACCTTACCTAACCTAACCTAACCCTCCTAAACCTAATCTAACCTAACCCAACCTTTACCTTACTTACCCTAACCTTATATAATCCACTACCTTGGGGACCATAGGGCACCAGCCAACATCAATAGAAATCAGAGACAAAGGTGTTACACAGAGTCGTACAAGGCGGTAATGTGTGGCTGGTCCCGTTCTCTATCAAGGCCTCACGTCATAACTCACCCATCAAGTTCACAACATGGATGATGGGTTGATGGCTGACTAGTGAATCATTTTTTTTTTGTTGGATAGTGGATAGTGGATGGGGGGGGGGGGATAGTGAGAGGGACGGTAAGGGGGGGATGAGGGTGATTTGGTTACGTTGGGTTGAGATGAGAAGTTAGATTAGATTATGTCGAGTTAAATCAGGTTAAGGTGTACTAGTATAGTTATAGTAGGGATTCTGGGTAATATTTGTAATAAAATGAATAAATAAAACTGAGTGTCCGCAGGTGAGTCATCAGTATACAGTATTGGTACAGGTGAGAAAAGGTGAAAGTGGATCCCATTGGCCTGACTGCACGTTAGGGACAGTGGATACAGCAGATTGTATACTAAGTCTTAAGAGGCTGATGGCGATACAGAAGCAAGAGAAGTGGAGGACATCAAAAAGTGGTGGACCTGGTAACATCACGTGGTCCACACATAGAGTACCACCCAAATGCCAGCAAGTCCTTCCTCACTGTGAAGCCGGAACACCATGATCGGGCTATAGAGGTGTTCGGCAGGGCGGAAGTGAGGCTAAAATAACTAAGGACGACCAAAGACACCGAGGTGCGGTAATCGACACGAATGATTTCAAGACCGAGTACGTAACGGGAAAGGTTAATGAGTGGGTGAAGGAAGTCCAAGTTCTGTCTGATATTGCTAAAACAGAGCCATATGCGGCGTTTGCAGCATCCATCCACGGAGTCAAGCATCGCTGGAACTACTGTACCCGTTGCGCACTATCCCCGATATCGGATATCGGACCTCTCCTCCGCCCTCTGGAAGAAGCCACCAAGGTTGCTTTTATTCCAACACTAATAAAAGCAACCACTTAACCCCAACAGTAAGGTCACTCTTTGCACTACCACCAAGACTGGTAGGAATGGGAATTACTAATCCAGAGGAGCTTTATGCCACTGGACATCAAAACTCTGTCAAGCTCACGTCAGCCCTCACTGAGCACATAGAAGTTAAAAATACAGCGAGCGAGGTGGACAACAACGAATTAAACAAGATTTGACGTACCATTACGACAGAACGACAGCACAGCCAAAGTGATAAACTTCAACAACTGTCTGAAAATTTGAGAAAACAAGTACCTGCAGCGCAGGAGGTGGGCGCCTCAAACTGGCTAACAAACAAGAATTTAGAGACGCCATTTTTCTATGGTATGTTCGGCCAGGTATGCCCATCCAGTGCGTATGTGGCTCATCCTACATTGACCACGCCATGGTGTACCAGAAGGGTGGCTCCGTATGCATGAGGCATGACGAAGTAAGGAATCTCACAGCGAGTATGTTGAAGGAAATTTGCCACGACGTCACGGTAGAACCGGCCATCCTTCCTGCATATTGGACCCCATGGTCGCATGTCACCGTAACCCGTCTCTCGAGGCTGCACACAAGAGAAACGAAAACAACAAGAACAGGGAGTAATCCCTGAGGATTCAGAGCGTGGATCAAGGCAGCTTCCCTCTTCTGGTGTTTACAACATCTGGGGGTATGGGACCAAGTGCAAGATGCTTCTACGCCAGACTGGCCGACGTGTATCTAAACAGAAGCATTAGCCCAGAAGCTACACTGCAGCCTGTCCTCCTCTCTACTCAGGTCTGCATTGCTTTGCCTCAGGGGAACATGATTGTTACGACCCCGGGAGTCGTTACCCCCTCTGTACAAGTCTCGAAGCAGAAGCCACGAACAACCCTGGTTCACCTCTATTCGAAACATCCCTGTTGCCACTCCTAAAGGTTGGTGGGAAGCCGGCAGGGTGGTGTTAGGCAGTTGGCCACAAGCTACTCCCCGCCTTGGTTGGCTGCTCCTCTGTGGTGCCCCCTGTGTGTGTCCTCAGTGTGACAGACTGCTGGGACTCCATTCCCCTAGAGCAACAGAAGGCTGAGTATTGACAGGGAGAATAGATTTTCTCAGCCTCCTCTACCGTGTGTATTGTTTCTCCCTGTAAGCACGTTTCAGCCAGTTCCTCCCTCAAACACAAGGTGGTATTGGTAGTGATCTTGGTATAGGTATATAGAGTTCATAAGTGATGTGTATTAATTTCATATTGTTCATTGTAACGTAAAGTGATCTTTTTTCTTTTATATTAAGTTGTAAGTTTTATTCTTTATCAGTAAATTGTTTAATTTTGGTTCTTTTTTTATAGACCTTTGGTGACAGCCAAAAAATAGGATATTTCTTTTAAGACCTGATGGTCATAACATGCAGTGGCACTCGCAATACCTAACGATGCGGAGACCGAATCTGAATTGTTACAGTCCCAATTTCTCCCCTGGAGAAGGTATGGCTATAACGGGAGGTTGGACGCAATAAAAAAAAAAGTAGTAGCAGTAGTAGTAGTAGTAGTAATAGTAGTAGTAGTAGTAGTAGTGTGGTAGTAGTAGTAGTAACACCAACAAATATTTTAACTATAGATAGACCTCAGCATTAACAAGCAAAATGACTTACATATTCGCAAAATGGAAAATGATGCAGAACACGATTTAAAAACGACTAATAATCCGACAGTTCTTTCATGCAGGGAGAGCCAACCCGCAGAGCTGTTATTACGGCACCAATTACTGACATGAACGACATAAGCTTTGCAACAGACCGGCCAATTTGAGTAATTTAATGAGTCTTTGGTATTAATGAACTATGATAAAAGCCAATTCCCTCATGGTAGTTGGATAATTATTAACCAGGCAGTGGACATTGGTGCCATGATACCACAGTGTTGTGAGGACAGGACACAGCACGCAAGATACAGGTCATTTTTATCACCTAAGTCCCTCTCTTGTATTGCTTCTCAGGGGAAAATTTATTTTTTTACATAAACTTACAAAGAAGAGAAATTAACTTTATGCAGTAACGTATAGGTGAAAAAAAAAGGAATGACTTACAACAACAAACTTTACACAACAACAACAACAAACTTTACACAACAACAACAACAACAAACTTTACACAACAACAACAACAAACTTTACACAACAACAACAACAACAAACTTTACACAACAACAACAACAACAACAACAACAAACTTTACACAACAACAACAACAAACTTTACACAACAACAACAACAACAAACTTTACACAACAACAACAACAACAACAACAAACTTTACACAACAACAACAACAAACTTTACACAACAACAACAAACTTTACACAACAACAACAACAACAAACTTTACACAAAAACAACAACAACAACAACAAACTTTACACAACAACAACAACAAACTTTACACAACAACAACAACAAACTTTACACAACAACAACAACAACAAACTTTACACAACAACAACAAACTTTACACAACAACAACAACAAACTTTACACAACAACAACAACAACAAACTTTACACAACAACAACAAACTTTACACAACAACAACAACAAACTTTACACAACAACAACAACAACAAACTTTACACAACAACAACAACAACAAACTTTACACAACAACAACAACAACAAACTTTACACAACAACAAACCCTCAACCCACGAAGAACAATAAATGCATCAAGTCATTTATGAATACATTAACCTAACACCTCAAAGCTCCCACTAATGGTCGTCTTCCTTCACCAACCACTGTCTCTGTTTACAGGGCGGGAGGCAGGGGGGAGACAGGGAGGTGGGCAGGGGGAGACAGGGAGGGGGCAGGGGGAGACAGGGAGGGGGCAGGGGGAGACAGGGAGGTGGGCAGGGGGGAGACAGGGAGGGGGCAGGGGGAGACAGGGAGGGGGCAGGGGGAGACAGGGAGGGGGCAGGGGGAGACAGGGAGGTGGGCAGGGGGAGACAGGGAGGTGGGCAGGGGGGAGACAGGGAGGGGGCAGGGGGAGACAGGGAGGTGGGCAGGGGGAGACAGGGAGGTGGGCAGGGGGAGACAGGGAGGTGGGCAGGGGGAAACAGGGAGGTGGGCAGGGGGAGACAGGGAGGTGGGCAGGGGGAGACAGGGAGGTGGGCAGGGGGAGACAGGGAGGGGGCAGGGGGGAGACAGGGAGGGGGCAGGGGGAGACAGGGAGGTGGGCAGGGGGAGACAGGGAGGTGGGCAGGGGGAGACAGGGAGGTGGGCAGGGGGAGACAGGGAGGTGGGCAGGGGGAGACAGGGAGGTGGGCAGGGGGAGACAGGGAGGTGGGCAGGGGGAGACAGGGAGGGGGCAGGGGGGAGACAGGGAGGGGGCAGGGGGAGACAGGGAGGGGGCAGGGGGAGACAGGGAGGTGGGCAGGGGGAGACAGGGAGGTGGGCAGGGGGAGACAGGGAGGTGGGCAGGGGCAGACAGGGAGGAGGACAGGAAGGTGGGAGGAATGGAAGCAGGGAAGGGGCAGGGGGCAGAGAAGGGGGCAGGGAGAAGGGCAAGGAGGGAGCAGGGTGGAAGGAAGCAGGGTGGGAGGCAGAGATTGCATATGGCAAGGAAGAAAGTAGACAAGCAAGCAGGGAGGGAGGGGCGCAGCGTGACGAAAACTTCGATTCGTCGACAAGGCTGCCATTCATTTGAAAAAGTAGAACTGCGAACGCAGTCACGCAACTGAACGCAGCCAGGTGTTTTGTTTAGATCACTACACGTATATTTTACTCCTTGATATTCCTCAACCTTCAAGCCTTGCCTTGTTTAGCGGGGAATACCAGATTGGAGTGGAGAAAGCAAAGAAATCGTAACACTACACAAACAACCACTTTTCTATTTCGTGGTAGACTGCCATAACACTCTACTTCAATTAACGCTTTATGAACTCGAGACACCTTGCATTACTTGAACTAATAGAAATAAACATGCCAAATGAAATCTCACTCAATTATTAACGCAAATAAAACAATCACTCAATACGCCATTTATATATCCAAGCTGAGGTGAATACAATCATTACAATGTGCCTCGTTCAGGATTTCTCAGGACGCACTATGGTACTTGAAGATCAAGTTAGTGATCCATGAAGCAACATCACACCTTAATATATATCGATAGTAATTGTAACTTCAACACATACCTGCCTATGTTGTTATGTTTGCATGGAGCCGAGGCTGTGGGCGGTCCACTGCCGGCTTCAATGTCACCACTTGTCACGCCTGTTGCTGTTTGCTTGTTACTAAAACCACAACTTTTATCAGAGGTGACATTTTCTTTCCTCCATCAGCGTTATTAAGAAGGACCGCTCCTTCTGCGTCGTGTATTTTACTGTTTTCGCTGCCATTTAGCCCGTCACTGTACTCACACGGTCACACCTTCACACGTACCTCGAAATGTAACACAAACGAGGAAGGAATAAAAGGAGGTGCCAAAGCGAGACCGTGGCGCTACCTGGTGACACAGCGACCAATTTCCAAAGAAAATGTCTATAATATGAGGGTAAACTATTACTGTTCACTGAGCTACAGTTTGTGCCTCAGGCAAGAGGTACTCCTGAACATCATAGAAGTACATTATACAATAGTTTACTTGGACTAAATTAGCAGCATAAACCATTAATAAAAAAGATACCGATAAGTGTTATATAAAAATTACATTATAAGTAAGCGATGGGCATTAAACAAATATATTGAATGTTTAATATATTCTTTCTTGGTGCTAAAAAGTACGGAACCTTCAGAGCATAAATGACAATTAATTTTCTTATAAATACTATGGATAAAACAGGGATCACAGCCTAAGGTTGAAGAAACCACAACCTCGGAAAACTGTCAGGGAAAACATTTTTCGGAGTGAGAGTTGTGAACTCTTGGAACAATCTGCCAGAAAGTGTTGTGACGGCACCAAGTGTGAGGTCTTTCAAGACCAGACTTGAACAACACTGGAGCAGGTTCAGGTACATTCAGGAGCCGGTGCATGCCCAGTACTTGCCAGCAGTGCGTAACAGAGACGTGACCGATCGCCCAAGCCGCTAACTAGCCGGAACTGTGGCCGTCCATCGAGGTGGTGAACAGGGAGATATTTATTTACATATTCAGTAATGAGATAAATTAAACATGGTGAGTGTGAATGATATTTAAATTCCTATTTTGTATTCTATATATATTTCAGCGAAACAATTAATGTATAGCTGTAAATTATTCCTGAGTCTCCCTGAGCGATAATCTGTTATGTCAGACTTTCGTTAAAAAAAAGTCAACTACGTGATTTGTTCTTACTAAATTGTTATGAAAAACTACTTTAGCATTTACAATTAATTAATGTTACGATTCATAAACCTGCATTCCACTTTAAAATACAAAATAAAAGCGAAATCATTATTCTGAAGACTCCAAGATGTAAACAAAACAGACGCCTTACGTCAGAGGGAGTACCTAAAGCAGGCTTCATCGGCACCACACTCCAATATCCTTCGGGAGTTACTGAATATTTTTTTCAAGCAGTAAGACAGGGCCACCAACCACACCTCTTCCCCTACTAATGTGTTTTAAGCATGACCAATAAGAAGTAGATATACTCTACATCTAAACTGTCATTGGTGTGCAAAATGGGGCTTCAAATTTTAAATATAAAGTCGATGGAGTTACGGAAATAATCTATTAAAATCCTACGATGATAAAATTGTAAAAATCATCAAATACGATAAAATCTGCCAAAATCCTGAAACTTGAAACTTTGAAAGAGGTGAAAGAGCGTTCTCGGAGTGTCCATTAAGGTGTGTCTGGCTGGCCGTGAAGGTGATACGTCTGAGGACAGGTTAACAAGCCTACTGGGCTCCTCCACCAAGGTAAAACACGACACCATAAGGAGGAAAATGATAAATAAACATAAAATAAATAAAATGAAATAAAGATAAAATAAAAAAAATAAAACTAATAATAATGAAAAAAGTCAAAATTTTTACACTAGAGAAAATTTAACACCAGATCAGGAATATTTTGATATAGAAAATACTTACAGGGAAATACTACAGGTATATAGCGTATATCTTAATTACCGGCTGATAATGTTACGTCATCATTTTACCTGTGTGTGTGTGTGTGTGTGTGTGTGTCTGTGTGTGTGTGTGTGTGTGTGTGTGTGTGTGTGTATAGCGGGTAAGGTCCTGGTACATTAAGGGTGGAAATCTCTCTCCCAAAACCCGTCTTGAACTCTTTAGGAAGTTGCCCAAGTTATATTGAATACTCCAAGAGGCAGCGAAGATCCGGGGACACACCTCTCACGTTAAATATTGAGGTATTTATTTATTTATTTTGAGGCGTTGTGTTTGATGTATCTTACTACTACTACTACTACTACTACTACTACTACTACTACTAATAATAATAATAATAATAATAATAATAATAATAATAATCACCAAAAACAACATCCAATTAAATATTCCAATTAACTTATGGAATTCCACGATGCTTTATATAATTATAATTAATATAACACGTTTTTCATTACTATAAATATATATATAAAACAACATGAATTTATTTTATTTTTTTATCACGAGTTAATTAATTTACCGTTAAAAGATTAAATTACTTGTATATGGAAAATAATAACAAAAACAAAAATAATACGAAATAAAATAAAACAAGAGTAAACAAAAATAGAAGCAAACAAAATAAAATAACACGTCAGCGTTTGCGTCAAAGATCTGCGTCAACTTCTAATTCTTGCGTCATTGTTCCACACCCTGCCAACTACTAGTACTTAAGAGGTTAAGAAATTATCCTTCAATTCTCATTTCAAGACGCACTAAAAAAAGTATTATTATTATTATTATTATTATTATTATTATTATTATTATTATTATTATTTTATTATTATTATTATTATTATTATTATTATTTATTATTATTATTTATTATTATTATTATTATTATTATTATTATTATTATTATTATTATTATTATTATTATTATTATTATTATTATTATTATTATTATTATTATTATTACTTAAACACGTGAAGGGAACAAATAAATTAAAACAAATTCCTTCAACACTTGACCCAATATTATATGTAAACAGAAATAAACACAACAAAAACAAAAACACTTTATTAAAAAAAAACACTTACCTAAAACACTTAAAGAAAAACAAATAAATAAAATAAAATAAAACAATTCCTTGACCATACTTAAACCAAAGATAAACCTTAACAAACCACTTAAAATAAAAACGTGTAAATTCCTTATCTAAACCAATTGTCTTGAATACCTTTGCCTCCCACACGACTCAGGTAATCCGCTTATTGGAAACCAGAAGCGACTTGGAGCCCTCAGGTATTGATCTATCTAAACCAGGTGAGCGTAAAACCTAAACCTTCTCATATAATGGTTTATTTTAGTTATGAGTTACTGAATAAAATAAAAACCAGGTTAAATCAGGGTAAACTAGGTCAAACCGGTTCAATCCAGGTCAAATCAAATCGAATCAGGTCAAATCAAGTTTAACTAGGTCAAACCAGGGTCATGTAGTTACCGGAATATAACCCGTAATTCGTTAATGAAACACCCTGACTTAGTTTTCATAGATTTTAATTACAGATATTACAGTGTTATGTAATTTATTCTAAAACAATAAATTTTACTTATGTTTATTTGTTTAAGTTTAAGGGGTTTGGTAGCTAAGGGGGTTTTGTCTCTTAAGGGTCTTTTAGGGTATGTAAGGGTAAGGGATTTTATACATTAAGGGGGATTTCAGGAGAGGGTAAAAGGTTTTGTGTCGTAGGATAAGGGTTTTAAGATAGGGCAAAGGGTTTTGTACTTAAGGGGGGAATTTTAGGGTAGGGTAAGGTTAAGGGGTGTTAGGGTATGGGAGAGTTAAGGGAGTTGTTTAAGGGTTTTAGGGCTGGATAAAGGGATTCTGTACGTAAGGGGGGTATTTTAGGGTAAGGGGCTCTGTATTTACCTTAATGGGTCTTTTAGGGTCAGATAATGGGTTTTAATGACGTTAAGGGAGATTGATATTTACTTTAACTAAACCTAACATAAATATATATTAACTTATAAACCAAATTAAAATCAGGAGGTTTATTTCAGACAGGAATTAAACTTAACTCGAAATATACATAATTAAAACACAATCTAGAATCCAGTCCTAACCTAACCTAACCTAACCTAACCTAACCTAACCTAACCTAACCTAACCTAACCTAACCTAACCTAACCGAGAATCACTTCAGCATAAAAGCATTAAACAAAAAGCTGCGTTTCAGTAGAGAATTCCACTTCCCCCGTGTGTAAATTATGCAAACTTACAGTAAGCTTAAAAGCCGATAATGCTTAATACTACGACAGTGAACAAAATAATTATTGGGTGAGCGTGCATGAGAGGATATCATAGCGTCCAGTATAGGGGATGGGTGATGGGTGGTGCTGGTGATGGGTGATGGGTGGTGTTGGTGATGGGTGGTGTTGGTGATGGGTGATGGGTGGTGTTGGTGATGGGTGGTGCTGTGATGGGTGGTGCTGGCGATGGGTGATGGGTGGTGTTGGTGATGGGTGGTGATGGTGATGGGTGGTGATGGGTGATGGGTGGTGCTGGTGATGGGTGGTGTTGGTAATGGGTAGTGCTGGTGATGGGTGGTGCTGGTGATGGGTGATGGGTGGTGTTGGTGATGGGTGATGGGTGGTGTTGGTGATGGGTGGTGCTGGCGATGGGTGATGGGTGGTGTTGGTGTTGGGTGGTGCTGGCGATGGGTGATGGGTGGTGTTGGTGTTGGGTGGTGCTGGCGATGGGTGGTGCTGGTGATGGGTGGTGCTGGTGATGGGTGGTGCTGGTGATGGGTGATGGGTGGTGTTGGTGTTGGGTGGTGCTGGTGATGGGTGGTGCTGGTGATGGGTGGTGCTGGTGATGGGTGGTGCTGGTGATGGGTGATGGGTGGTGTTGGTGATGGGTGGTGATGGGTGGTGCTGGTGTTGGGTGGTGCTGGTGATGGGTGGTGCTGGTGATGGGTGGTGCTGGTGATGGGTGGTGCTGGTGATGGGTGGTGCTGGTGATGGGTGGTGCTGGTGATGGGTGGTGCTGGTGATGGGTGGTGCTGGTGATGGGTGATGGGTGGTGCTGGTGATGGGTGGTGCTGGTGATGGGTGGTGCTGGTGATGGGTGGTGCTGGTGATGGGTGGTGCTGGTGATGGGTGGTGCTGGTGATGGGTGATGTTGGTGATGGGTGGTGATGGGTGGTGCTGGTGTTGGGTGGTGCTGGTGATGGGTGGTGCTGGTGATGGGTGGTGCTGGTGATGGGTGGTGCTGGTGATGGGTGGTGTTGGTGTTGGGTGGTGCTGGTGATGGGTGGTGCTGGTGATGGGTGGTGCTGGTGATGGGTGATGGGTGGTGTTGGTGTTGGGTGGTGCTGGTGATGGGTGGTGCTGGTGATGGGTGGTGCTGGTGATGGGTGGTGCTGGTGATGGGTGGTGCTGGTGATGGGTGGTGTTGGTGTTGGGTGGTGCTGGTGATGGGTGGTGCTGGTGATGGGTGGTGCTGGTGATGGGTGTTGCTGGGCTGTTGTGGAAGGGGAGGCCATAGAAGAATACATTTGTTACAGCTGTAAGATTGAATGATTGAATGAATGAAAGCGAGTGAAAAGAGAGAGAGAGAGAGAGAGAGAGAGAGAGAGAGAGAGAGAGAGAGAGAGAGAGAGAGAGAGTGTGTGTGTGTGTGTGTGTGTGTGTGTGTGATTACTTCCTGTCCCCTCCATTGTTCCTTCAATTTCCTTAATGCTTTTTATATCACACAAGTAAAACGAATTTTCTTGAGAGTTTTCACCAATATTTCAATGTCCGTACAACAACACACACTCACACACACACACACACACACACACACACACACACACACACACACCACGACCTCATCTGCAAATTTGGTGAGAAGCTTCTGCATCATCCTCGACACCGGCTCCTACTACCACAGGAGATCCCTCGTCCGAGAATTGCTGTTCGACACCACAACCGCATCCAGCCCATACGAGCACGAACTGATTGTAAAAATTATCAATAACTTGTAATCAACCAGTGTATTCACTCCCAGGCTATCTTACTTTTTGTACTGTCACTATGTTGAAATGCCCTGTAGTTTGACCTCCTCCCCACCTAGTTATTATATATCATACTTGTATCACTTACGTTACTTGTATATTATTTGTAAATCAAGAGACCCATTCCCCAATTATGTAACTGTATATTTTCAGTCTTCCCGCTACCATGCTCTTTCAATAAACAGTTAATTATAATTATTATTATTATTACAGACCAGAAACACAAAGTAAAACACTGGAAGGCTTAAACGAGTATAACACATAACTATTTACATATATACCAAGGCAGGTAGGACAGGTATAAAACATAGGTAGGCAGCCAGGACCAATATGTTGCAGTATTTCAATTTACTCACATTTGTACCGATTCATACCAGAGTGAAGAAGATTTTGTTGTGTTGGTGAAATTGTGTAAATTGAACAATGGCCTATATGTTGTTTTATGGCGACACACACACACACACACACACACACACAAACAAACACACACACAAAAACACCTTCTCTACACATCATGTCTCCTCACACTCACAACAAAGACAACAAACACAGAATCTTTACTATCCCCAACGACAAGAAATTCCTCACCTTGGTCCATTCATCTCTCTACCGTACATTATCTCCCAAAAGACAACCAGAGCTAAAATCACCCAAATATTCACCCAAAAGAGGCACCTGGACGTGAAACTAATTATACTCACGGGAGGAAACTTACCTGGCGAGTGGTATTGGTTCAGGTGAGAAAGAGAGCCTAGTAGACCCCCCCTTTATTGACACCCTTTGACACTCCTTGGAACTCTTTGACACCCTTTGACACCCACTGACACCCACTGACACCCTTTGACACCCTTTGACACCCACTGACACCCCCTGACACCCTCTGACACCCACTGACACCCTTTGACACCCTTTGACACCCACTGACACCCCCTGACACCCTATGACACCCCCTGACACTCTTTGACATCCACTGACACAGAAGTTGGCTGGCGTTTGGGGTGTTCCTGCTTCTGTCGCCTCTACACTCACCTGCAAGAAAGAGAAAAAATACAAGCATGAGAATGAGGTGCAGACGGATAGGGAAATACAAGAGGATGATGGGAATAAGGGAGGAATGATGAATGTAGGGAATAAGAGGAATGGTAATAATGGGGAGAAAATGAGAATGAAGGTAAGAAGATAAAATGAATAGGGGAGGAATGATAGGAATGGGTAATAAGAAGAATGAGAAATAAATGTAAGAGAATAAGAGCAATGGGAGAGAAGTGATGATTATGGGAATAAGAGGAATGGTAATAATGAGGAATAAGAAAAATAGCATCACAAATAAGTGATTAAATTATTTATATTAAATATACAACTAAAAATAAATGAACACACACTGATAAATATTTCCCTGGTACAGCAAAAGAAAGAAAGTGAGAGAAAGAAAGGTAGACAAAGGGAGAGAGAGAGAAAGAGAAAGAAGGTCAGAGAAAGCGATATGCAACCTTTCTATCCCCCCCACACCCACCCCCCCCCCACACACTAAACACCCTCTCCCCCCCCACCAAGATGTCTTCCACTCGACTTGTGACCACCAGATCTAAGACACACACGTAAGCAGGGTCGGATGCGCACCCAACCAAGCAGAAAGAACATACGGAAACTGCTTATTGTTCTGCTTCCGCTACAAATCGAGACTCACTCGCCTTTGGAAACACACGGAATAGGAATGGTTAGCCAGGAACGTATTTGGAGTTAGGGGGAATTTTTTTTAACTTGATATTTTTGTATGAGAATTAATTTATTTTTATCATAGTTGTTAGGCTAGGTTAGGTTAGGTTTGGTTAGGTTTGGTTTGGTTAAGATTGGTTAGGTTAGGTCAGGTTTGGTTAGACTAATGCAGGGAAATAAAAAATGGCAGAATTAATTAATAGTAGAATTGCATTATATTCTTTCAACAATAATATAAAAATATATAGTTATTATAGACTTGGAGTACGTATAGAACACTCACTCACTCACTCACTCACTCACTCACTCACTCACTCACTCACTCACTCACTCACTTACTCACTCACTTACTCACTCACTTACTCACTCACGAAAATGATTGCAAAAAATAAACTTCACTACTTCAAACTTCAACTGCAAAATAATTATTGCATCAAAGTTAAATAAATAAATTGTTTTTAAATACAAAAATACAGGTAAAATAGTTACTTAGTTATTAATTAAGAAAGTCACCTGTTAATGAAGACGAAAAACCTCAATCATTTCCACCAAATGTTAAACTGCTTCACTTTCCACACAAAATTTTACCCAATATGTACCAGACGCCATCCAACGGTGAAAATAACGTTGAAATTTAATATCGGCGTTGATTTAGCGTTGAGAAGCCGTCGCGTGGCCACAACTTACCTACTGAAATGAATTAATTTACCCCGAAGGCAAATTTACTCTGTGGCAGACAATGTGTAATGAATGTAGCCGCGTCTGCCATTTCCATTTTCTGTTACACACACACACACACACACACAGCATCTTACAGAGAATGGGTACAAAAACCACGCGTCAACATAAACCGCGGATCAAAATAAACCACGCGTCAATATAAACCACGCGTCAACATAAACCAGGCGTCAACATAAACCAGGCGTCAACATAAACCAGGCGTCAACATAAACCAGGCGTCAACATAAACCACGGATCAAAATAAACCACGCGTCAACATAAACCACGGATCAACATAAACCACGCGTCAACATAAACCATGCGTCACGATGAAAATTTGCACTAGGAGAGTAGATAAAACAGTGTGGTGAACAGCCTAAGGTGTTCACTGTGGTGTTTGACGTACTTTACGGAGAGAGAGAGAGAGAGAGAGAGAGAGAGAGAGAGAGAGAGAGAGAGAGCGAGAGAGAGAGAGAGAGAGAGAGAGATTATGGTCTCAGGGTATAATTTTTATCGTGTTTTGAGAAGTATTATTACCGCGAATGAGGAGTTTTTTACCGCGAATGAGAAGTATTATTACCGCGAATGAGGAGTTTTTTACCGCGAATGAGGAGTATTTTTACAGCGAATGAGGAGTATTTCTTTCTTGAGTGAGTTGAAGAGCCCTCAACACCTGCCACAAGCCCTTCCTCCCCTCCTAGATGTTTACCACGACAGGTAAGAAACCAATAGCTGCCAACACCTGCTACTTATCCTCTCCCTCTGGGCGATACTAAAGAGACTGGTCGAGGGGCATTGAGATGACAGATTCTACCTGTCTACCATATACCACTGAGAAATAAAAGACTCTACCATACCCAAGCGAGAAAGAGATGAGAGACCTCCACATAGAAGTGATAAAAATGAGAGACACGACATATAATAGGTTGTGAGATAATGCTAAATATCTCATGTCGGAAGATCTCTCATAAACGAGACTTTGTGGAAGGTGATCAATGACTTAAGCTGTTGAAGGACCCAAATATATTAAAGGCAATAGCGATTATCTCTCTCTCTCTCTCTCTCTCTCTCTCTCTCTCTCTCTCTCTCTCTCTCTCTCCCTAACGAGAAACTCGACCACCAGCGGCTCAGTAATACCTCACAACATGAATATAGGGAAGGCGCTGCTTTATATTCTGATTCGCCCAAGATTGGAAAGTCAAATTGAAGTGGCCACTCCTGAGAGATTCTGGAATGGTAGGGAAAAATGCCTTCACCTCACTCACGAGGCGGCCTTCAAGACGAACACTGGCTGAAGGTGAAAAGAAGGAAATAAGTCGTATTATTTGATGTTTTTCCTTATTTCCTTCAATTATCTTGGTTTTGCTTATTATATTTTCTTAAGGTAGAGAAAGAAGGGGGATGTTATTGTTGTTATTTGGTGTTTTTACTTACTGTTTTGTTTTATCATTGATTTTCCTTGTAGCGTCCTTACCAAACAACGATTCATGACCAAAAATTGTAATTACTGATGAGTTCGTGTTATTACTAACCTTAATATACCCTTAAATGCCTTAGTTGAACTGCAGTCACAACATTATAACAACAACGACTAGTGAACTGTTAATACGACCTGTGACGACTGCTTAAAAGTGACAGTAAGTCCCAAGGGCATGACGGCACTGCACTCTGTCATTGTTACTCTCTAACTTACAACTGGGTGGAATATAACTGTCCTGGCATCGAACCATCTACCTTTAGGACAGAAGGCGAGTGTAATATCCACTCAACCAGTGCACCCCACATAAATGAGCAAAAAAACAAATAAACAAGAAAAACAAACACACAAATAAATAAACAAACAAAAACACCCAGAACTAACCTAAGCTAACCTAACCTAACCTAACCTAACCTAACCTAACCTAACCTACAACAAAGTCAACAACGATAAAAGCACAAGGTAAAAAAAAAGTGCAGTAAACTTTTGATCAGAGGACATACATACATACATACATACAGTACATACATACATAAAGCTCTATTTTAACTATTATTATCCTTGAAATTATTATTATTATTATTATTATTATTAAAGAAAGCTAACTGTGCTAATCCCAGGGTTGGTTTAGCTGTGTCCTGCTGCGCCACGTTGAGTTACCTGGCTACCCTGTCAGTTGTCCGCCTCTTAATTAACACCTGAATATATTAGGAACCCTTAAACGAATTATGGAAATGTGAGGCTCGCTGTGGCCCTGAACCTGATGCCCACAATGTCCTAAGTTAATATTCCTTGTAAAGAAATATTAGGAAATGATTTTAGTTGACAGGTGAGTCTCAGTGGAATATCGACGCCATTGTAAGTTATTTGGGTGACAGGTTAAGGACGCCATTGTAAGTTATTTGAGTAGTAGGTTAAGGTAAGGAAGTTAGAGGTGTCGTCTCAGCTTCAGTTAAGGGGATATATTAAGTTAGGGTTGGTGGAGGCTCTGGCTATGGTGATCAAGAGGCAGTGACCCTCTACCCTGCCACACCTCTGTTGACTTTCCATTATTATGCCTCGCTGTGTGGCGCCGTGTAACAGGTTCCCGCCACCTGGAGCGCCAACTAGCAGTGCCAACCAATCAGTGTCAACGAGGAGTGTCACATGGAGTGCAGATAGGAGTGCCAACCAACCAGTGCGAATTTGGAGTGTCACCTGAAATGCCAGCTAGGAGTGCCGACCACCCAGTTCCTCTAAAGATTGTCAATATTCAATGCGAACTAGGAGCACCACCTAAGGAATGTTGTCTCCAAGTGCCACTAAGGTCACACACACACACACAGGAGGCGACCGACCCGTCCAAATAACCTAACGTGGTGTATACGTGATCAAGACGGATTTGACAAGTGTTCAATCTAGCGCCTTCTTCCACCCTCCCCCCCCCTTCCTCCCTTCCTCTTTCTCTCCCTTTTGATGAAAGGGAGAGATGGGGTGATAGGAAGGAGGGCTGGGGTGATGGGAAGGAGGGATGGGGTGATTGGAAGGAGGGATGGGAAATGGCATGGTGTGTGGAATGTTGAGAAAGTGGAGTCCCTAACTTCCTACTCCTCTCCTTTCTACAGCCACTCACCTCCTCATCTTCCTCCTATTCCTCCTGCTCCTCCTCCTCCTACTACTCCTCCTCCTCCTCCTCCTCCAAGACAAAAGATGGACGTAGACGGCGAAGGAGACGCTGACGAGACATAATACCGAGGACTCGTCCCTAACAAGGCGAGGTAATGTAAAGCAAACACAGATGACACGTGCAGAGGCAGCGAGCGACCCTAAGGCCTTCCCCGGAGCCATGCAGGACGGTGGATAGCCAAGGATAGGATAGGAAGAGGGGGAATAGGAGACGTATCTATCCCTCGGTGGACAGTGGTTGAGGATAGATGGTGGTTAGTGAAAGGATGGAGGAAGAACGTTTAAAATCCTGCAGTGGATAGTGGATGGGTGATGAATTGAGGATGAGGGATGATGGATAGGGAAGGATAGGATGATGGAGGATTGTGTCAGTGTCTTAGTGGAATGTGGAGGATGACTGGATGAGGATAGTATACGATGAGGGATGATGGATAGAGAGAGAAAAAATACTATCGACGCAAGATAACGAAAATGACGGAGAAAAACAAATAATAAAAAAAAACAATTAAAAATGATTACAAACAAAAACAAGAAAAACATAAAGAATAAAAACAAACACAAACAAGAAAAAACACGAATTAAAAAAACAAAAATTAAAATTAATAAACTAAAAAAAATTACAAAATTAAAACTAACTTAATATGGCGCAAATCTCTCCTTGTTTTTTTCTGTTGTTTTTTTTTTTGCTTTTTTTTTGGTATATCATCATCACTACTGCGTTCTTTTAATCAATAATCAATACATTTTTTTTTTTTACAAGATTAACCCCGGCAGCACTATAAGAATATACACCTGCTAATGACACGTCAACCGCATAAATTATAAGATAATAAAGGTATTTTCCCGTAATTACCTGCCTATTAATTGAGGTAAAAACAACAGCCAACCAACAGCCAACCAACAGCCAACCAACAGCCAACCAACAGCCAACCAACACAGCAATATTACAAACCCACCAATTGGAAAACACTGCAGATCCCATTAAATAAATAAAGGAGGGTAAATGGTTGGTTTCAAAGCCTAAATGAAGGGGTTTAGATCCTACTTAAAGCCGGGTAATGTATCCTCCCCGTGTTGCTTCTGCCTCCTGGACCCGCTTCCTAACCTGTATTTAGGGGGTTGGTTAAATTCCTCTCACTCTATTGTTTTGATGTATCGTTTTCACCTCTGTTTATCGTAATTACTTATATCCGTGTTTAGAGAGAGAGAGAGAGAGAGAGAGAGAGAGAGAGAGAGAGAGAGAGAGAGAGAGAGAGAGAGAGAGATTACCCCAAATAACAATCCTTCACTACATTACAATACCGTTTAAGGCAATAATTCTTCAGAGGTTTTCCGAACACGCACACTCACACACCAGAACGCATTACCAGGGTCAAAAAGAACACCAAGTCCATCAACTGAGACAAAAATGCAAATTCGCCAATAAAAAATAACGGGAAAAAGACCAAACAAAATTACCTGAATGAAATGCTAATTGAAATTACCTGAGAGAGAGGAGGTAAGGTCATTAGCTTATCGTAAATATGTAGAAAGTGACAGGTATTTTTTGTGTTAGTTTTTTGACCTCTGACCTTTAACTGGGTCAAATTTCTGTATTTGGAAGATTATGATTTTGTACTGTGTGTGTGTGTGTGTGTGTGTGTGTGTGTGTGTGTGTGTGTGTGTGTGTGTGTGTGTGTGTGTGTGTGTGTGTATGTCGTACTCATCCAAACATTGTGTACGCGTGTATGTTCAGACTCACATATGTGCTTTAAGTACACACTGAAAACTTACATATGCTAAAGTTGTACAGAGAAAACGTGTGTATTTTCTCAGGTATACACAGATCATTTGTATGCGTTATCGTGTTATCTTTCTACAGGTGTTATCCCCCCGTGCTGCGCCTCCAGGGTCCAGTGGGCGGTGTGTGTCCGCTAAGTGCGTCAGGTAAGTAGCAATTAGCAGGTGGGGCCAGTTGGCAGGTGAACGGCAACGATGGTCAATCACGATACCAGTTGCTGCTGGTCTGTCCTTGTGTGCTACCAGCCTCTCTCTCTCCCTCTCTCCCTCTCCCTCTCTCTCTCTCTCTCCCACTCTCTCTCTCCCTCTCTCTCTCACTGCATCAATATCACACCAATACTCTCTCAACGTTGCTAATCTGTTGTCGCATGCTACCTCTCTCTCTCTCTCTCTCTCTCTCTCTCTCTCTCTCTCTCTCTCTCTCTGTCACTCTGTTTGTCTTGCCGTCATCGCTAATTGCACAAAGCCTAATTATCCACGATACTCCTACAGGGTGAGGACTTGTACCTCTCTTGATCCCTCTATTCACAAGACCACGAGAGGCTGGTAAGGGCCACAGAAATCTCCGTAACCTGGATGTAATGGGACAGCTATATCAGGGTTCTAATTAAGACAAAATGGCATCTATAAATCCCTCACCGTTCTAGAAATCTGTGACAGCAAATAGAAATCTGTGACAGCAAATAGAAATCTGTCACTTTAGAAATCTGTCACTTTAGAAATCTGTCACTTTAGAAATCTGTCACTTTAGAAATCTGTCACTTTAGAAATCTGTCACTTAAGAAATCTGTCACTTTAGAAATCCATAATATCGAGAGGCTGTATAAATCAATGTACCAAGATTACCACGACACCAAAACTCACTATGTAAACAATGATCCACGTACAGAATCAAGCGAGCATCCGACCAGAAAAAAAAATATCATCAGAAACCAAATCAGTATTATTAGAATATTTAATTTAATTTTCTTCTTATCTCACCTTTCCTGATCTAACTGATGGATATTTTTTAAACACGAGGGATATTTTTTTTAAGTGTAATTAACATAGTCAGTATATTCTTGTTTATTGTCAACACTGAACTGACCCAAAACAACAACAATATTTTCATCTTATTTATTTACTAAAAAACAGATCATTAATCTTTAAATTATTAATGATCTTTATACTTAAGTTTTATTCAATTTTTTTCTGTACCTGATTACCGTCCAATATATTACCGTCCAATATATTACCGTCCAATATATTACCGTCCAATAGATTACCGTCCAATAGATTACCGTCCAATAGATTACCGTCCAATAGATTACCGTCCAATATATTACCGTCCAATAGATTACCGTCCAATATATTACCGTCCAATAGATTACCGTCCAATAGATTACCGTCAGTAGAAGCAACACCGTGAATAATAAGAAAATAGGAGTGATGGACGAGGCAATGACGATCCATCTCTGTCGAGTTTATAGACAGTAACCAACCATCTGTCTGTCTGTATGTACGTCTCTCACTTTCACGCGATGAGTAGTCAAATAGAGCCTCCAGTAGTAATAGGCTTCCACTCCTAATAGGTGCCAGTCTGAATGGTGTCTAGTCCTACTGGTTAGGTTATGTTCGGTTAGGCTAGGTTAGGTTAGGTTAGGCTATGTTAGGTTAGGTTAGGTTAGGTTACGTTAGGTTAGGTTAGGTTAGGTTAGGTTAGGTTAGGTTAGGCTAGGTTACGTTAGGTTAGGTTATGTTATGTTAGGCTAGGTTAGGTTAGGTTAGGTTAGGTTAGGTTAGGTTATGTTATGTTAGGTTAGGTTAGGTTAGGTTAGGTTAGGTTACGTTAGGTTAGGTTAGGTTAGGTTACGTTAGGTTAGGTTAGGTTAGGTTAGGTTAGGTTAGGTTATGTTAGGTTAGGTTAGGTTATGTTAGGTAAGGTTAGGTTAGGTTAGGTTAGGTCTATTAAAACGGAAACCTGCTCCTCCTCCTCCTCCTCCTTCTTCCTTCACCTGCTTCTCATCCTCCTTACCTGCCCTGCATACCGAATCACCTGTTATCACCTGGATCAACACCTGGTGATAACAGTAATCACACTGATGGTTTAGCTCCTCAGAGGTACCTGGACAAAATCACTACCGGACAATATCTCCCTGTGTGTGTGTGTGTGTGTGTGTGTGTGTGTATAGCTACTGTGTGTTTCCCATCTTTATCATTCCTATGGTAATTTACTGATGTTGGAGAGGCAAGGGTTTTACCACTGAGAGAGAGAGAGAGAGAGAGAGAGAGAGAGAGAGAGAGAGAGAGAGAGAGAGAGAGAGAGAGAGAGAGAGAGAGAGAGAGAGAGTACGGAAAAACACGAATATTAGGTTGAGTTTGTTTCGTTTCGTTCGGGTTTTTTTTTCTGAATAATTAATGTTTTATCAGTCCGTACCATCACCACAGCACTACCCCGTACCCTACCATCTACCACCACCATCCGCACCACCACACCACCTACCACACCACTACCTACAACCCTCAGACGGGTGGTAGACGGTAAAGGTAGTTGCAGTGATCGGTACAGCCCTCTCATTAGTCTCCTTTACATACAAATAGACTCATGGAGGAGAAAAATAGACCAGCTGACCAGCCCGGGGAGATGTCTATCGTTCAGACGCCTGACTTTGGCTTCGACTAAATTTCTTAACGATCCCATATTATCATCATTAATATCACATGTTTTAAGAGTGGGAAGTCAGTGGGAGGGGGATTCGGACAACAAAACACACATCTATGTATTTAATAAACGTCTGACGGGCCAATTATTATGACTTATATCAGGTAGAAGTTTGTTGATCAGATATCGGACAAGTTGTTTATATGTCAATGTCACAGATACACGTTAGCTGCTGCCATGGTCATCGCTGGCGCCGATTCTCAAAGCTTCCTCTGTTGATTTTGGCTCTTACTCCCTGGAGATAAGAAAACGCATCTAACTGCCTCATTTAAACTACGATACGGTAGTGGTTGCCTAGAGAGATTTAATATTACACTGAAACTAACGTAAGTGAAATATTGTATGCGTTCTGTTATTCCCAGTCAGTGAAGGAAGAAAGATCTAGCCTAAAGGAAGAATTGGTTTGGTTGTGTTTGGTTGTGTTTGGTTACCCTGGGTAGTGTTGATGAGCGAGTACAACAGGTGTCTGATGTTATCTACCTGCTGATGAAGAGGCCCGAGGGGAGGGGGGAGGAGGGGAAGACACAGATATTGACAGTGATAACAGCCAGGAATGTGATGGTGTTCGGGGGTAAGGAAAAAAAAAATATATTCTTAATTGTTTTCGAAGAAGTGGTCTAGGATCACCTGAAGATTAGACACTCCATTTTTATCTCGACTAACGACTAAAAATTACAACGTTACCTGGGGATTAGGTTAGGCTAAGTTAGGGTTTAAGTTAGGTTAGCGTTAGGGTGGTTAAGGTGAAAAATAACCTGGTGACGGGATATATTTTACAGAACTTTGCAATAAGTAAACATTAACAGTAATTAATAGATGGTTTATAAAGCTACAAAACTAACATGCACCGCTTAAGGAGACAAGTGGACTATAAATTAAGCCTCCATTACAGCTGTGGGCGGTGGTGGGCGGGGAGAAAGTAGCGTCAGAGGGGCGCGCGATAGCATTAACCGGTGATGAAGGCCGCCTCGCTACAGGCATTCCCACCCCGCTGCTGCAGGTATTTATCCCCGCTACATCGTTGCCAGGTTTTGTTTTTCTCCTCCCCCTCGACCCGGTCCAAGCCTCGACCTAACACACCCGCGGTATTAGGAACACTTACACTGTTGAGTTCTAATTTACGAGGCCTTTCTTGATGGGTTGAGAGAATCACCGTTAGTTTTTAAGATGTTTTATGATGATTAACACAAGCTAAACTTATCAACTGGCAATTTAAGAAAGCCGCGGCAGTAATTCTTATTGACTCGTTCATGCCTTCAACGAAAACAGAATTAAGATAACAAGTTTGGATATATTGAGATATTCAAAACTGATAGAAAATGAGTTTGCTGGTGACAGAAAGTTTTGTCTCCATATACTGTACATTCGGCGCCCCTCAAGGACTACAGGCAGTCATTAATTACAACAGGATGAAAACACACACAAGGACCATGGTGAGGGGGCGAGCTGTGCAGGCCGGCGGTGGTGTGTTGAGCTGGACAGAGGACAGGGGACAGTTGCACCGCCATACTGTTGTGTTAAATAAAAGATACTTAATATCTAAATTCTGATACTATACATTAGGTTGTAGTGTCACTGAGGTAAATAATAAAATATTATTACAGCCTGTCTGCTACAGTATGTGGCCATAAGTCGTACTCTTCATGGTAACTTTGGGCCAGGATGAAATGTGTCTTTTTGCATGAGAAGACATTGTGTTTATACGTATATTTTGTATATTACCACAATATACTACACCATATTAATTGTGTACATGTGTGCGTAATGAACAGAGGTGATGCTTCTCCCGCCACCTAAGTGATATTTGGTAAACAGGAAGTAATTCGATGATTGAGCAGAAATGCGGCAGGCCAGACTATTGACTGGCCTCAGAATCTGAGGCACCACGCCACCACCACACTCCACAAAGCCCACCACTATACTAACGTCTCCTACACGTTGTTTGAGGATAAATAAAGTGGTAGATTTATACTGTGTAACCAACTGTTTCAGCCTCACATTGTACACTGCATGACAGGTATTATTCACTCCACGTTAGGTGAATGAAAAGCGTCCATGCTACATCAATTAATCTATGTAAACGTTGCCTGACCATGTAACGCGTTGCTTTATGGTCCCCGGCGACTGTGTGCACCTCACGACTCACCCAGTAACTTAGAGGCTTCGGATTCACGCTCCGATACGCTCAGAGTTCACACCTCACGGAAACAACTCTAAGTGTACTAGTTAAAAATGTACCCAACTGTAAGTGTCGTGGCGTGTACGTGTGGTGGCGTGTACATGTGGTGGCGTGTACGTGTGGTGGCGTGTACATGTGGTGGCGTGTACGTGTGGTGGCGTGTACATGTGGTGGCGTGTACGTGTGGTGGCGTGTACGTGTGGTGGCGTGTACGTATTGAGATGTATACGTGTCGAAGCCGTGTACGTTCAGCAGAGTGTACAGTATGTCTCGAGTTGTGCACTTATTTTCCTGTCTGGTGTTGTGTGTACTGTATGTCCGACTCGTGACCTTATCGTCTGGGTGTCTGTGCATGTCATGTTCGTGTCGTGTTCACATCATGTTCTTATCATATCCTTGTCGTGTATGTGTCGTGTCCATATCATGTCCATTTCGTGCACCTGTCGTTTCTGTAACATGTCCGTATCATATCCGTGTCGTGTACGTATCGTGTCTGTAACATGTCCGTGTTGTGTACGTGTCATGTACGTGTCGTGTGTGTGGGTGATGGTGGCAGTATTGACCAGTGGGGCGGACAGGGGAGGAGCCTGAGAGTGAACCTTCAAATTGATGGTCAGGTGGACGACCAAACACTGGGCAATGTCAACACCACTACTCCCTGACCACTACCCCTGACCACTACCTCCTGACCACTACCCCTGACCACTACCCCTGACCACTACCTCCTGACCACTACTCCCTGACCACTACTCCCTGACCACTACCTCCTGACCACTACCTCCTGACCACCACTCATGACACCCAGATAGACCAAGACAATGCCACACACACACAGACACGTTAATAAAATAGGGATTCGTTGAGCCAATTATGACCCCGGCAGCTGATGTGTGAAGCTGCTACTGGTAACACATAAACACGGAGCTGCTACTGTACCTCCTTCAGTGATAAAAGAGTAATTAGAGTGAATGAGTGACGCAGAGTGAATGAGTGACGCAGAGTGAATGAGTAACGCAGAGTGAATGAGTGACGCAGAGTGAATGAGTGACGCAGAGTGAATAAGTGACGCAGAGTGAATAAGTGACGCAGAGTGAATGAGTGACGCAGAGTGAATGAGTGACGCAGAGTGAATGAGAATGAGTAGGGATGAATGAGAGGGACCCCAGAGTGAATGAGAGTGACCCAGAACGAAGCAGAGTGACCCAAAATGAATGAAATTGGCCCAGAGTGAATGAGAGTGACCCAGTTTGACCCAGAATGAATGATAATGAACCAGAGTGAACAACTGAGCTAAATTTGACAGCAACACATAAATTAGTCCCCAGACAATCCTACCATTTGGTATTTTTCCTCCCCCAGCTTGATTCAGGTAAGCTGTTTACTGACCTGACCCGGAAACGACCTAAAAGAGCCAGGTAGCTTATCACGCACTCCCATAATGAACTAATTTGCATATTAATACACTCTTTATACATACATTTATTTATTTGTTTGTTTACTTATGTACTGTATATGTTTAGTGACTTTGATCACCTGAAGATTTGATACCCCTGATGCTATACTTAGATTGGATTAGGTTAGGTTAGGTTAGGTTAGGTTAGGTTAGGTTAGGTGAGGTTAGGTTAGGTTAGGTTAGGTTAGGTAAGGTTAGGTTAGGTTAGGTTAGGTGAGGTTAGGTTAGGTTAGGTTAGTAATAATGAAGTGAAATTAACTAAGGTGTCTAATTTTTAGGTGATCCCAAATATTAGTATAATCAATAATAACTCACTAGTCGACAGAGCCATTGGTGTATATTGAAACATTAAACTCTTACCAACAACCAACATGCTGAGTGAGATGCAAAGGTGGGTTAATTCAGTGTCTCAAGAGCCGTGAAACTGAGAGCCAATTACCTGTTTATATTCCCAGAGCCATGAAACTGAGAGCCAATTACCTGTTTATATTCCCAGAGCCATGAAACTGAGAGCCAATTACACTAGTGTCCCCCTGACTCTTGAAACGGGAAGCCAATTACCTGGATTCGCAAAATTGAGTCAAATACCAAAGCAAGGAGCCAATTACCTGTACACCCACCTGAACCAAACTCAGGTAGGGAGAGACTAACATTCAATATAACAGGTGAATTAAGCTTCTTCTCCCCGTCATCTTCACAGGGTTGAATAGGCGCTAATGGTAATGGTTTAAAATTGCTATATACTGTACGTAGGGGGGGGGCACGTGTGGGGGGGCACGTGTGGGGGGGGGGGCACGTGTGGGGGAGGGTACGTGTGTGTGTGTGTGTGTGTGTGTGTGTGTTGGGAGGGGGTACGTGTGTGTGTGTGTGTGTGTGTGTGTGTGCAGTCACCCCCAAAGCCCCTTACAGATCTAGTAATGACTCCTTAACCTTCAGATGTCTCAAATTGATTGCATCCATGTGTGTGTTTTGAGCAGTAATTGTCTTTATTCGAGACACCTAAAAGGACACGAAACAGTCAGGACAATAACACACGGCTAAGACAACACAGGAAACTTCAGGACACTTCAGGTAGGACAATCACCACCACCAAAACAACACACACACACACACACACACACACACACACACACACAAACAGAACACTCCCACCACCAAGACAACAACAGTAACGACAACAAACACATCAGATAAATTTTCCTAACTGGATCGAGCAGGAGAGAGAGAGAGAGAGAGAGAGAGAGAGAGAGAGAGAGAGAGAGAGGGGGGGGGGGGGTTGGTAAGGTGGGCTACGTCTCTTGTACCTCACTTTACGAGACAAGGTTTGGAGTAATTTGATCTGGTTAACTACACTATTGGGTGATTTCTTCTCCCTCCCCCCCTCCCCCCCCAGACCAAACACTCCGGAGACTGTGATCTGGTAGTTAATTTACCTCCGGGGACAAGTTCTATATCACGTGAAGATTAGCCACCCCCTTTTCCTTAATGTATTTTACCTGATGATTTAACGCCCTAATATTATCTGGTGGGGGTTAGATTAGGTTCGGTTAGGTTAGGTTCGGTTAGGTTAGGTTAGGTTAGGTTAGGTTAGGTTAGGTTAGGTTAGGTTAGGGTTACGTGATCCCAAGACTCACTAAAATGCGTCAGCTAAATCTCTCTCCGAATTCAGGGCGAGACAGAACAAGTTAAGGGTGGTCTCTCAGGGGTGTGTTGTGGTCTATTTAGGGCAGTAACACACACACACACACACACACACACACACACACACACACACACACACACACACACATTCACAGGATTCCGATAAAAACAAAACAGTGTCGTATCATCTTTACAACCTTGATATAATCCCTTAAGTGAGCCAGTTATATAGGTTCTCATATTTCCAGTTCAGGAAGAAATATTAACTCTGGGAACTTGAGACTTACGTAAGAGAGGGGAGAGAGGGGAAGAAGGGAAGAAGGGAAGAAGGGAAGAGGGGAAGAGATGGGGGGAGGATGAAAGTGCTACAATAACACACTTTAAGAATAATTTTACCCCAATGTTTACGATTCAATGGAACGACCAAAAAGTTTATGTACCTGGGAGCCACTGTAACAGCTTCTCTAAACGACCGCCAGGTGGATGGGAGTCTGACACCAGGTTGGTCGGGGGCTCTGATGTAAAAACCCTCAACCTGAAGACAACCTGACGGATGTACCTGTAGAAGTGAGACTAGGAAGGGCACTATGGGAGGAACAGACGAGGAGAAGAACGACACCAACAAGAACTCAGGTGTGTGGTGAGAATGACACCTGGAGACTCGTATGACACTTGGAGACTCGTATGATACCTGGAGACTCGTATGACACCTGGAGACTCGTATGACACCTGGAGACTCGTATGACACCTGGAGGCCCATATGACAACAACAACAACAAGAAAAACAACAAAAACAACAACTACAACAACAAAAGGAGACCCGTTTCTCTACCCTGGATGAGAGACGACAAAGATTGATAATAAAGTCTGGGGTTTAAGTGTGTGTGTGTGTGTGTGTGTGTGTGTGTGTGTGTGTGTGTACAACCAGAAGCAGCCCTGAACAACGACAGAATGAGAGTCTGTCCTGAATAAAGATACAGTTTAAGTAGTAGTAGTGATAGTGTCAGGGTTAAGTAATACAATGTCAACAGAGAGACGACTCAACCTAACATGTAGAGTATCTCAAGGTGTGTAAAGAGTCTGAGCAAACATTGTGGTAGAGCCAGAGAAGTTAAAGTCTATTTCTTACAAGACGCGTCCTAAGTAGTAGTAGTAGTGTGTGTTAGCAGGTTGACAGCATCTAGAGAAGTTCGTGATGTCATCGAGTTACCTGTATGACATCAGGGGGGAAAAACTAATCAAAGGAGAAACCAAGTTTGTCTCACCCTAATAAGGAAGGATTCAAGAGTGGCTGGTCGTGTTATAGCCATTGAGGACCAGCACACAGTGACACGTGGAGTTGGTGATGATCTGGATAATATTTTGGGCAAACATAGTAGGTTAGGTTAGGTTAGGTTAGGTTAGGTTAGGTTAGAGAGGTTAGGGCTTGCTAACCTCGAGTAAGACTTGATGTAAGCGGTGGTACAAACATCCGGCGTGGAGGTAGGAGGCGTCACCAGGTGGGTATCGGATCGAGAGGTCTTCACGACACCCTAGGAACACCACCACAACAACACAAACATTCTCCATCGACCGAGAACAGGAGGAGAGGTAGGTAGGTAGGTAGGTAGGTAGGTAGGTAAGGGTGACGGTACTGGGGTTCCTCCTGTAGGTGTCGTCAGAGTGCAACATGGTGAAACCTGTAGGGTAAGTTACACGAGTTCTTGGTCAATCTAGTTGTGTAGACTTAATACAAGTGTCAGTCAAGCTTAAATAAGACATAACTTAAGTAGCAGTGACAACGCCAGCTTGAACTAGAGGAGAGCCAGCATACGTGAGACCAACAACGGTTCCTCCTGTCTACCAGAACAAGACACAGGTGATAACAACGAGGTTAATTAATGAAGTATATAGTCACAGGTAACATCTAGACACGTTGATGGTGCTGTTCATGACACACAGGAAACATCGTCAGGAAATAAAGAAAATGAATGGCTCTCTACCCTGAACTAGTGCAGGTACTGGTGACAGCGGCAGTAGAGGTCGACATGAAGTTGTATCCAGCATAAATAAAGAACTGTATGACTTGTTGACGTAACCAACACATCAGCGACAGATTGAATGCCTCTCTCTATGTTAAACAAGACACGGCTAAGGTTCTGGCAGTAAGCATAGAGAACATCCACACATGAGGCAACTATCTAGTGAGGGTCAACAACACACCTGGCATGACTTGATAAAACCATAAGGGCGAGTATCAATCACCCTGAGCGAGATAAGACGTTAAGTACTGGTGATAGTGTCAGAGGCTAAGTAGAGAGATGTCAGTGAGAGGACAACATTAACTCTGACAGCCCGTCGCTACAGTCAACAGAAACGTCAATTACTCGTGACCCAGACCCTCCCCCACCCCTAGGTCCACCTGCGCCCCACTCCTTATACCACCATTAACAAGCTTACTAACTCCATTTACCTCCGCCAGGGTCTCCGAGTCCCTACCATGTGTTGTTAATTAAGTGATCCAGTGGAGCATCTCAGCATTCCTTCCTAGACTCCTCGTTATTGTTTATAAATCTCAGGTAACCAGAGACGGACTTCATCTCAACTGGAGTCTGGTTCCTTTAATTAACCTGAGTCTTACTTCGGCACCTGAAATTAAACTTAACCTTGATTTCTTACCCGAAGTTCACCTCAGATTTAATCCTTCACCTGTAATTAACCTGGCCACTGTGTGTTACCTGAGAATTAGTTACCTGTATTCTTAAATGAATAAATACACAAAGTCTCCATCAACTTTACACAGCGTATACATACATACATACATACATACATACATACATACATACATACTGTACATACATACATACTGTACATACATACACAACCAGGTAAAAATATATACGAAATACCATTTTTTTTTCTCGATTATCAGTATATTTAGACCAAAATATTTCATTCCATCAAAAACACGACCGAGAAACAACCATAAATAAAACACAAGATGAATAAAACTTTGTCATGAAATAAAAAATAAAGTTTTTCATAAATCCTTTTTTCCCAGGAGGGGGGGGGGAGGTATAGGGGGGGAGGGGGGTAGAGAACTGAGAGTTACAAAGGGAAAAATATATAAAAGTTTCTAATAAAAATACTTCTTTTTGACAAGGGTTAAGGTTCGGTGTGTAAAAGTTTTTGATAGAAGGATATATAGAGATTTATTTTTATCTGTACAGCTCGGCGTCAAAAAGCAGCAGTTTCCACCACCGCGCTCCACACCCACAGGTTCTGGCTGACTTCAAGCTAAATGATTGGAAATTTTGCGCGTGAAACATCGATTACAAACAGTGTGATGGGGAACGTTGGGGGCTGTACCGTAAAGGTTTGGTCTTTTCCACAGAATTACAGGGTGTAAACACACACACACACACACACACACACACACACACACACATTATACAGCTATTATTGTTTACGTAAGTGTATTGAACTGTTTATATGTTAAAAGATGTTGTTTACAGTTGCTCTCCCAGTAATTTTCTACACTCGTTAACTGATACGACCGGTTAGCTGATCAAACAGTCAATTGATACCTCCATTTAGCTGATCCACCAGTCAGCTGCTCCAGTAATCAGCTGCTCCAGTAATCAGCT
>CAUDMG010003187.1:10000-50000 GCA_958450375.1 Homarus gammarus | reverse complement strand
GAAACTAATCAGCGTTGCCGGTTAGGTTAAATTAGGTTAAGGTTAGGTTAAGGTTAGGTTAAGGTTAGGATTGGGTTAACGTACGGTGCCTTATATGCCTCTCTTAACGCCAGTAAGGGCATCATACGGGCGGAGGTTCGTCTGGCGGAGGTTCGTCACTACAAGGTGTTGGTAATTTGGTGATATTTTATTTTTTTTTTTTCACTTAATTTATGCGTAGTAGTGAGGAGAGAGGAGAGAGAGAGAGAGAGAGAGAGAGAGAGAGAGAGAGAGGGTACACCTTGTGGGCCAGGTAACAGCAGGTCGTCACAACACACCAAAGGTACGGGGTTGAATTTATAACATCCCTGCAAGTGTTAAATTTCCCCAGAGGTATTACAGTAAAAGGCGGAGGAGAGAGAGAGAGGGAGAGAGGGAGGGAGTGGGAGGGAGAGAGAGCGGGAGAGAGGGAGGGAGAGTGAGTGAGAGGGAGAGTGAGTGAGAGGGAGGGAGAGTGAGTGAGAGGGAGGGAGAGTGAGTGAGAGGGAGGGAGAGTGAGTGAGAGGGAGGGAGAGTGAGTGAGAGGGAGGGAGAGTGAGTGAGAGGGAGGGAGAGTGAGTGAGAGGGAGAGAGGGTGAGTTAGAGGGAGGGAGAGTGAGTGAGAGGGAGGGAGAGTGAGTGAGAGGGAGAGAGGGTGAGTGAGAGAGAGGGAGAGTGAGGGAGAGGGAGGGAGAGTGAGGGAGAGGGAGGGAGAGTGAGGGAGAGGGAGGGAGAGTGAGTGAGAGGGAGGGAGAGTGAGGGAGAGGGAGGGAGAGTGAGTGAGAGGGAGTAGTGGGTGGGTGAGAGGGAGGGAGAGTATCCGAAATAGTCCACTGTATCCGATATGGTGAACGGGTCCGCTGTATTTACCCATGAATCAACGTGTTATTCTCTACCAACAAACGAGGAAAAAGTAAATAGAACACAAGAGAGAAAAAGATTAAAAACAAAAAATATGTCGAAAAAAATGTATTTGTATTGGTGGGTTAGGTTAGGTTTTTGGGTTCGTTCGTTATAGTGCTATAATTATTCTGTACGCCCATCCTACACCCATCCTCTTTCCACGCCCATCCTACCTCCACGCCCATCCTCTCTCCACGCCCATCTATTCATTCCCCCATACTCCCATTCCCTAGCCAATCCCTCCCACCACGTCTCCACGCCCTCACCACCTCTTGCTCCCACGCCCCCACGCCCTCACCACCTCTTGTCCCCATGCCCCCACGCCCTCACCACCTCTTGCTCCCACGCCCTCACCACCTCTTGCCCCCACGCCCTCACCACCTCTTGCTCCCACGCCCTCACCACCTCTTGCTCCCACTTGATGAAGAACTATTTTGTTGTATCTCCTGACGCGCCATTTATCTCTCTCTCTCTCTCTCTCTCTCTCTCTCTCTCTCTCTCTCTCTCTCTCTCTCTCTCTCTCTTCCTCCATCTGCGAGGCTTATAGATTTATCACCACATCTTCTTCTCCACCTATTTTCTATTTCCTTGTACGCAACACACACACACACACACACACACACACACACACACACACACACACACACACATAATACACTCATCCTCACAACACAACGTAGATTTTCCTCATTGTTCGTAACTCAAACACTATCCTCATAATCCATCACCCTCATCACTCGCCTCACAACACAACTAATCTCCCATAACCTCTTCATTTAATATCTCATTCTTCCTCATCTTTACTCAGTCATGTTTATCTTCTTCAATTTCTTCCTTCCCTCTTTTCTCATCACTTTTCTCACAATACCTACCCATCATTCTCGATATTTTCCCATTCTCATTTTTTTCTCCTTCTTCCTCCTCCTCTTTCTCACCTCTCACCGTCAGCCAACCTCTCAAATCCCTCCTTCTCTCCCTCCTCCTCCTCCTCACTAATCGTACTCCCAATTACTTGACATTCTTCACCTTCCACAGCGTCTCATTATCCATTCATATTCCAGAATGTGTCGCTCGTTTTCACTACCTTGTGTGTGTGTGTGTGTGTGTGTGTGTGTGTGTGTGTGTGTGCGTGTGTGTGTCGGTCTTGTTGACATTCATTCTCCCTTTTCTTTGCTTGTGAGGTATTTACAAAGCCCCTTAAATGTTTGTGTTTACAGAGTCCCTTACTGAAGTTAGTTGTCGTTGATTACGGTGTGTGAACTACCATTTGTTTTTGTATTAGTTTGTGTTACCTGTATCTTACCTGTTTGCTATCATATTGAAGCACCTGTACCTCACCTGACGACAAACAATTACAACACCTGTACCTCACCTGACGACAAACAATTAGAACACCTGTGCCTCACCTGTGCATCTCACCTATCCTCGATCCTACCAAACTAAACCTATCTAATAATTTACTGTTCGCTTCAAAATACTTTCAGGTCACACCAAAAATCATTAACAATCCCAGAAAAAATGTACACGCCCCAAAAAGCCTCAGTTTGTCACACTACGATGACTTCATTATATACGAAATATAATGTATAATATGACTTTTAACGAGACTGTTACTGTTTTTGTCTTTATGCTTTTATATAAGATCATTATATCCAGGGAATTATATGACAGGTTAGGTTAGGTTAGGTTAGGTTAGGTTAGGTTAGGTTAGGTTAGGTTAGGTTAAGTTAGGTTTGGTTAGGTTAGGTTAGGTTAGGTTAGGTTAGGTGAAGTTAGGTTAGGTTAGGTTAGGTTAGGTTAGGTTAGGTTAGGTTAGGTTAGGTTATAATTAAATGTCATGGGTTTTATTTATGTATATTTAGTCGACTTTTTTTCACTACCTTCGTCTCATTAATTATTAATTTATTCTTCGTTGTCATTTTATATATTATTTTTATTCGTTATTTATATCTTTATTATCATTTATTGGTGTTCTATTTTCGCTCACAATATTATTTAATCTAGAAATGTTACAACTGAACGGTTAATAACTTCACATCTTCCTAACTACAACACAGACGTAAACAAACAAACAAACAAATAAACAACAATAAACAAAAGTGATTAAAGACTCGTCATACATACATACATACATACATACATACATACATACAGTACATACACAGACCGATCAACAGGTAGGTAATAAAGGAACACCTGTAATAATAACTACCTGTACACGTTAACAGGGACACACCACTTCACCTGTATCACACACACACACACACACACACACACACACACACACACACACACACACACACACACCATACAAAACTCATTTACACCGCTGTTATATTTGACACATGCATTACCTTAAACGTCACACACAACCCCCCCCCCAAAAAAAAAATATTAATAAACTGTAAGGATTTAATTAATGTTTCACCTATCAGATTACACCTTGTCAATGCCTGAATGTTCACGATTAAAAAAAGTTTGTCATACGGGTGAAAATTCTGATGACAAGGACGATCAGAACGAGTGTGTGTGTGTGTGTGTGTGTGTGTGTGTGTGTGTGTGTGTGTGTGTTTAGCTACTAGTGATTGGTTCTATTGTGTGATTGACCACGTCGGTGATTATTGGTTATATGAGATTTTTAAATGCAATCACCTGTTAATTATTAGAGTTTTGATTACAATTAAATCTCAGTGTTGTACGAGAGTTTGATTAGGTCCCTCAAAATACATGATCTCTCTCTCTCTCTCTCTCTCTCTCTCTCTCTCTCTCTCTCTCTCTCTCTCTCTCTCTCAGCTACCCAGTGACTTCAACGCATCAATACTTCATTATACCATTGACCTCCTAAAACTATCTTACTGTATCTGGCTCTCCTCAACTTTATCCCGCCCTTGTGACCTCATGACCTCGTGACCTCGTGACCTCATGCCCTCGTGACCCTGTGACCTCATGACCCTGTGACTTCATGACCCTGTGACTTCATGACCTCGTGACCTCGTGACCTCGTGACCTCATGACCCCGTGACCTCGTGAGCTGATGACCCTGTGACCCACCCACCCAGATGAACAAGTCAGAACCTCCACCTAAAAGATACTCAGTACATTTTAAGGTGTTATGAACCACTGGGACCAAGGAGGCGACACCCAGGTAAACGAACCATCATTAGACTGTGGTGGGTGGAAGGGGTGGGGGAGGGAGAGGGGTGTGGATGGAGAGGGGATGAGGAGAGGGAGAGGGGAGTTATGGGAGGTGGAGAGGGGAATAGAGGAATGTGTCGCAAAGTGTTTTATCTGATATACCAAAAAAACGAACGGAAAAAAAAGCATTGCAATTCATATAATTTCTCATTGTTGATAAATAGAGTAATTATTTATGTCGTTTACGCGTTTAACGACCTTAACTGTTGAATTAGTGCATTGTTAAAAATAATAATTCCCAGATTTTTACAAGAATGTTTATAAAAAAGTCTGTCAATTCTTCTCGGTAATCTGAATATAAATCCACTACAACAATTTATATAATACAAACATTAAATACATTATATATATTCCACATAAATTCCAACAACGGCATTAGAGTTGTAGTGTAAGTAAAATTCTCTTAATTGGTATTTTGAAATAATAATATAAATTACTGAAAATTCAATCAAAACTAACGCCCCTAAAATTCTCTCTATAAATGCTGAGTATATAATTAGGAGTCGTTGTCAGTGTCTCGTAAATCTGGTCATGGTTTCAGAGTTGACCAGAGTGTGGGAATTATTTTTTTTTTATGATAATGTTGGGTATTTTATGAAGAGTATTTATCATTAGATTATATGGGAGCCTAGTGTATCATAACCTGTATTCCAATAAATCTTGTCTTAACCTTTTCTTCTCTCCTCTTCTCCTCTCCTTCTCTTCTCATTCCACTTCCTTACCCTTGCCCTCTTCCTCATTATACACACCGTCAATTGATTCCTCCTCTCTACCCCCATTCCCCACTCCCTCTCTCTTTCTCCCTATCCCCATTTTCCACTCCTCTCCCGCCCTTCCTCTTCTCCATCTTCCCATCCCTCTCCTACGCCCCTATCCTCTCTCCCTCCCTACCCCCCTCCTCCTGGGCTAAAGGTGCTGCATTATTCATCTGGAGGATCACGGGCTGCTAGACGAGGTGTCACGACCCAGGAAGAGTTTTTAATCCCATCAAATTATAACAGCGGGTCGGGATTTGTCGAGTTCAGGACGAAGACCCTTTTGGTAGCTGCTCCTGAAGGTGCCGTGGGCGTGGGTGTCCCTGGGGCCTAGGATGTACCACGAGTCCTTCTTCCTCTCCCCTACTCTCACCCTCCCTCTTGTAGCTACTCCTAAGGGCGACGTGGACTTTCTTAAATCCTACGATACTTCGAGAGTCCTTCCTTTATGACCACGACCACCTCTCTCTTTCTTCCCTCCTTCTCCTCCTTCTCTCCCTCTCCTCCATCCCTCCCTCTCTACCTTCCCTCTCTCTCCTAATTTTAGCTGCTCTTCTTCCTCCTCTATCTCTCTCTCTCTTTCATCCCTAATCTCTTACCCTTTTCCTTTATTGTCCTTCTTTCTCTCATATTTTCCTAATCCTTCTCTTTCATTCTCCACACACACACACACACACACACACACACACACACACACACACACACACACACACACACACACACAAACACACACACGTACAGCTATGTTGACGTCACCATACATAACAAGCTGACTGTCAATTAGTTAAGAGGTCTGAAGGAGCCTTTACTAGAGAGGTGTATTGTCCTATAATAGAGAGGCTGATATAGCATTATAGCCCCGAGTGTTATAGCGTATAATGGGTGTTATAATGAGGTTATGTTCGTCATTATAAAGGGGGGGGGTTACTGTATTCATATAATGCATTGTTGTATAATGATCAGATTGGTATAACGATATACTGTAAGCCGGGTGTAGGGTACTATAGTCTTTCTCAGTCTCTATACCTCCTCGCTAAATACTCCTCACCTTCTTCCTCCTGCTCTTCCTCCACACATCCTCTTCACCCTCCTCTCTCCAATAGCCCCTCACCGCCTCCTCCCTTCTCTCTACACACACTGGTCTGCTGGTCTGGCTCTCATTCAAGTAACCTGGTTAGTTTGCTTACTTTGATCACATGTGGTTAACCTGACTCGATTAGCGTTCCACGACACCCCAGACAACCTCAGTCTGTCTCTGGCTCGTTCTAAAGGACAAAAATCCCGTCTATTAATCCCCTTGTCAAGTTAATCCTCACTTTACGTATAAAAATCCCGTCTATTAATCCCCTTGTCAAGTTAATCCTCACTTTACGTATAAAAATCCCGTCCATTAATCCCCGTGTCAAGTTAATCCTCACTTTACGTATAAAAATTCCTTCTATTAATCCCCTATTCTGGTTAATTGTAATCCTTTCGTGTTATAATACAGAAAAGGATTTTATCTCCAAGATTTGTTTACTTTTGTTGTTTTCTTGAAGGATTTTAGGATTTACTGTGTTACTTAAAATATGTTAAGGTCTTATTTTACTGTGTGTTAGTTGGTGTGTTGTGGGTGACAGACAGACAGACAGACAGACAGACAGACAGACAGACAGACAGACAGACAGACAGACACACGCAAGACTCTCCCAGAACTATCTATCCTCTTTCGTCCCGCCGTCCTCGCCTCCTCCTCCAAGACTTTTCCAATATAATCCACAACCGAGTCATTTTTTGGAGAAACTTTCAACAAAAAAGATGAAGAACGATGCCTCAATAAAAACCTCCAAAAAAATCCCCCCAAATCCCCAAAAGCACAAAATTAATCCCCAAAAGGACAAATATCACCACCAAAAATTATTGCCCCGGGAGTTGACATGTTAGAGTCAGATGTTAAAGCTGTTTTATGCATTACCACTGTCGAGCTGTGTGTGTGTGTGTGTGTGTGTGTGTGTGTGTGTGTGTGTGTGTGTGGTAGAGTGGGTTTCTGCGTGTGTGTGTGTGTGTGTGTGACAGTTTTTATATTTTACAGACGAAATTGATTGAGAATTATTTATAGAATTCAAATTTATTCATAGGTCTTTTTCTGTGATAATTCCAATATGTTCTTTGTATCGCTGTTCTCTTCCCTTTATTAACTTGTGTTACAGAAAAAATAAACAAAAATATTAGATTACCTTGTGGAGAGTTGAGGTGATGTTTTTACCTGTTGTCATGTTAATTAAATTATTACCTACCTTTTCTGTATAGTTTTATAATATACTGATTGCAAGTTAAACAATACCCTAATGAAGTGAATACGTTTGAGTTCTTTCCCACAGTGTAAACTTTTTTCCCACGGTTTGATTTTTTTCCCTTACTATTTGATTATCTTTCCCATGACCTGGACAATTTTCCCACTGCTTGAGTTTCTTCCCCACGATCTGACATTTTCCCATGACCTGAAAATTTTCCCCATGACCTGTAAAATTTCCCCCATGACCTGAATATTTTCCCACGCCCTGAGTTTCTTCCCCACAATCACTGATAAAAAACTTAGGTAGTGGGAAAAAACACCAGCGCCACTGAAACACCCAACACTGATGACCAACAGGTGAACAGTACATCACCAGGTGTGTTTACTCACCTTGACACACCTGGCTAATTAACCCGATGTTGCTGAAAAAACTGACTGTCTGTCTGTCTGTCTGTCTGTCTGTATATCTATCTAGCTCGCTAACTATCTATTTACATGTATCTCTCTCTCTCTCTCTCTCTCTCTCTCTCTCTCTCTCTCTCTCTCTCTCAGACACCAGGATGAGGCAGAAGCAGAAGCAGGTAGGTGTGTGTGTGTGTGTGTGTGTGTGTGTGTGTGTGTGTGTGCATGTGTGTGTGTGTGTGTATAGAGTAATAGGAGGAATCTTTACCGTAGGATGTTGTGGCGGTAGGAGCATCTTTGTGGGCGTCATGGGACTAATAAGATCCCATCCAGGGGCTTATAAGGGTCGTCTGGGGTCTTATAAAGGGTTGTCAAGGGCCTTCCTCCACGCCCTCACATGACCGGCATTATGCAGCGAAGGAGGGAGGCGAGGGAGGGACGAGGGAGAGTTAAGGGATCCTTCATCAACGGTATTATAGGAGGTTTGTAGAGTAGTGTCCTACGTCCACTTGGTATCCTACAGCAACGTTATGATACAGGAGGTTGGGTTAGGTGAGGTTAGGTTAGGTTAGGTTAGGTTAAGTTAGGTCAGGTTAGTATCCTTAGACGCTAACAGTATCCTAAGGTGGATTTATATCCTACAACAGAACAACAGTAACACAACAGAACAACAACAACAGTAAGCCAACAGAAAATGGTAAGGAAAAACGGCTTTGATATATTGTGTTTCCATTAAGACCAACAATTAATAAAAGGATAAATAAAATAACAAACTTTAGATGAACAATATTAAAGTTATATCTCTCAAAATTGTTCTGCAATAAACTTAACCAAAAGTTCAATAGTTTGTTTTAAAGGACAGAAATAAAACTTATTACAAATCAAACGTATCTTACACATCTCTCTCTCTCTCTCTCTCTCTCTCTCTCTCTCTCTCTCTCTCTCTCTCTCCCTCTCTGATTTCAACCCAAGTCCCAAACATATGAAAATAAAATGCATATATACCTGTGTGTGTGTGTGTGTGTGTGTGTGTGTGTGTGTGTGTGTGTGTGTGTGTGACTTCAGACGATGGCACCACACGCAATGCTCTCTCCTTCCTTTACTGTTCTCCTTTATTCCTCTCCCTCCTTCTTCTCCTCCTTCTACCTCTCTAATTTTTCCTCTTTCTTCCCTCTCCTATTCCTTTACCTCCAACCCTTTATTTCTTTCTCTTCTTTGTCTTCCTCCTCTTCCACTTACCCCTCTAGCCTTTGTTCTCTCTTCCTCCTCCTCCTCCTTTTCTTCATTTTACCTATCCACTCGTCCCTCCACTTGTTTCATCCCACTGCACCTTCTACCAATATTGACCTATCCACTAGCCTATCCTTCTATCCACCCCATTGTTCCACTCGCTCTCCCCTCACCTCCCCTCTCTCTCTCTCTCTTCTTTCACTCCATCCTCCCTTCACTTCCCCCCCCCCCCCTTCCATTAACTCCTATCCCATTTCCTTCACTCCCTCTCCCCTCTCTTCACTCCCATCCCCCTACCTTCACTCCCTCTCTCCTCCCTCTCCCCTCCTTCACACTATCTCCCCTCTGCCCCTTCTTTCCCTCACCCGTTCCTATTTTCTCTCCCCTCTCCCTTCTCCCCTTCCATCCCAGGAGAAATAACACATAACGGGGCATTTTCCACATAATATTTTCTCCCGACGTACTCACCTCTCAGATAATATTTCCCGTTGAGGAGTATTCTCTCTCTCTCTCTCTCTCTCTCCACCAACCTCCCTGCCTCGTCTCTATGTTTTATATCCACCTATTCCTTTATTCCACTATCCCTCGGTGCCCCTTTATCCCCTATTCCATCCCACTTCTCCCCAACTATCCCCTATCCAGCCTCCCCCTTCCTCACTATCCCCTATATCACCCCTTCCTCCCCTTTGCTCACTACCTCCCACCCCACCTTCCCCCTTTTCACTATTACCCACCCCACCTCCCCCAATACCCCCCCACCCCTACCTTGTACCCCCTCACCATTATCTTCTACTCCCCTCCCCTGCCTATTCTCCCCACCACCCCCCCCCCCCCAACCCTCATTACAGGTACCTTCCATCAGCGTGTTCAGGTGTACAGACCACCTGGAGTTTACCTAGGTGAGTGGTGAGGGGCCAAGGACCTGTTTAAAGGCCCTCCAGAAAGGCCAAGTTCCCCCTCAAGTAGGTCCTCAGGGCAGAACAACTCAGGGCTTTAAGGGCTTTGAAGAGGAGACACAAATATTTTGGATTACTAAGTTGTTTTGGCCTTTTTTTTTATCTATTTTTATTTATTTATTTTTAGGTCATTAGTTTATTTTTTTTATGTTACCTTTTGTTTACGTTTGTTTACTTTGGCTATTGTTGTCTATTTTAGGGGATTGGTTTTGTTTACTAGTTTGTTTGCAGGTTTGTCGTTGTTTTGTCTCTTCCTTTTGTCTAATTTTGCGTATTTTTTTTTTACTGTTTTGTATATTTATTTCTTTTTCTTGTACTTGTGTCTACTTTTTAGTCTAATTTTTCTTTGGTTTTCATAAATACATTAAATAACTCAGTCCTGGTTAGTGAACATAATTATGGAAGCTCACTGTTATGTGACGAACTCATGGGAAGTCACAGTACTCTAAATATATATAAAAAACCTCTATGTTTATTTACCATTTGTAATAGCCACCTGGAATTAAAATTTATATTACTACATTTTTCCAACTGGTTGTAATACACAATGGGATAACCAATTAAAATGTGTAGAGCGCCATATCACCAGTCTGTCGCATGTGTACTGTCGCACCGCCCTCTCACACTACACTCTCACACAGGGAAAATCACAAAGTCATCGTCACGTACATTCAGAGATTCTGTAGTTCCACACTGTTACTTTGGCATTGTCCTGTACTGTATTGTCCCTGACGCAAGGCAGTGTTGCTATGTACTATTACACAGCCCAGTCCTCCACACACACACACACACACACCTACACATACACTGGAGCACACATCCCTCGGGCCGGAGCAGCGATTCATTAAGCCAGAAATTGTCAAGAAGTTAAAGTTTCCTGGACTTCTTTATTGTTTTAGGCGAAACTTTGTCTTGCTTGACTTGGTGGCAGCGGTGGGATCTCAGGGGGTGGCTTCCGGCCCAGGTTCTTCAAGTGTTGTGGCTTTATTGTTGTTTTCTTGTTTTCCTGTTGTCATTTTCTTTCCTTCTTTCTTTTATTTCCTAATTGTGTGTTCGGTTTCTCCCTTGTGTCTTGCTCCTTCGTGTTTTCTTGTTTTTTTGTTTTTACCTTTTTTATTTTTACTAATTGTATGTTTTCATTTATTCCGGTGTTTTGGCTTTTTCATGTTTCGTTGTTTCCTTATTCCTCTTTTGATTTTCCTGTGTGTCTGGTTATTCCTAGTCTCTGCACTGCTTTGTCATACTCATTCCTTCCTGTGCTGTCGGTTCATTGTGTTTTCTTAACCTTGTCATTTCCATTTTGTTTCCTAAATTTGTCTTGTTCTCATTACACTGTTTTTATACTCGTTCCTTCTACTGTTGTTGCTTCGTCTTATTTTCTTCAATGTTTTATTCCCTTCTTTCGTATCCTCCAGTGTTGTAGCTTCCCCAATCAATCTTGTTGTGTTGTTTCTTTCTCGTTGTGTGGCTCACTTTCCTTTGTCTCTTTTGTTTGTTACTTTCCTTCCACTGTTTCATTGTTATCCTCCTCTAACTTTTCCAAGCTGTGGATAAGGTTTCCAAGACTTCTGTAATTTTTTTTTTTTTGTCTTTAGTCAATGCTTGTTCTCGCTTCACTTGGTGGCAGAGGTGGGATGGTGGGATTCGGGGGAGTGGTAGCGTCTGCGATACCACGTAACATGAGTTGTGGAATAATCTTTCTTCTTCGTCTGTTCTGTTTCTCTTTTCTGTTGTCGTGTGGCTCGGCCTCCCTCTTCAAGTGTGATTCTATATTCCTCCTTCCAATGTTGCTTACCTGTTATTTTGTACTTCATTATTATGATTTTTCTTATTTTTATCACTTTGTAACTCTTTCCCTTCCTTTTCTTATCATTGTTTGCCTTTTGTTGTTTTTGTATGGCTGACTCTTCCTCATTTGGTTTGTATTTATCCATTTCCTTCCTTCCAGTAATGCTCAATTCTTCTTCTTCTTCGTATTTTAGTATCATGTATTTCTCTTTTGTTATTCCCTGACCCTCTCTCCCCTGTTTACCTAAGTGCTGCTGCTCTCCTCCCTTGCTTATACCATTTCCCCTCCTTTATCCTTCCATGTTGTTGGTAGAGCTTCTCAACTTTATTATTTTAAGCAGATTCTCTTTTTATCTTGACTTAGTGTTAGCATAAGGACTTGAAGGTAACTAATGGCATCACATATCAGGTGTTTTACGGAGTTATCTAACCCCCCCCCCCAAAAAAAAAAAAAAATAAATATACCAGATTGTAAATGGTTGGAGAGGTATTCTTGTTTAGATGATCCTTATTGGTTCGTATTTCTCTCTCGTCTTTTCATTCTACTTTTCGCTTTTTTATCACTGTTACTAATTTGTCTTTGTTTCATTGTTTGGTTTTTCTTATTCCATCCAGTGTCTTGGTTGTTGTTTCTTTCTGTGTCTCTGTGCCTTTCTTTTCTTTCTTTCCCTCTCTCTTTCTTTCTTTCTCATCATTCTTGGCTTATACTCCATCACTCTACATTTCCTTCTTGTCTCATTACTTTTCCTGTCTATCTTCTCTTATCGCTTCTCCATTCTACTTTACCACTGTGCCTTTCATCCTTATCTTTTCACTCTTTCTTATCTTCATACTTTATCACTCTTCCTTTCTACTCTATTTCTCTTCCTTTCTCTCTTGCTTTCTGTACCAATTCTTGTTTTTCGAATGATTGTGTAAATCCCTTTCAACGATACTTATCTACAAATTCACTTTCTTTTTCTATTTTCTCTATTCCCTTCGTTTATTGCCTTTATTTTCCATCCCCCCTTTTAATGCTGGTACTTTCTATGTCAAATATACTCTTTGGATTTACACTTTGGTGAATTTCGCATTATACATGTTCACTATCCTGTCTCTGCTTCCCCCTTGTTGTTATTTAAGCAAATTATTTCAATCCTCTTCACAACTGATTGTTATTCCACTCTCTCTCTCTCTCTCTCTCTCTCTCTCTCTCTCTCTCTCTCTCTCTCTCTCTCTATCTATCTATCTATCTATCTTTTTCTCTCTCTCACGTGATATTTCCCTCTCTTTCTCTCTCTCTCGTACAATAGCATCTCCCTCTATGTATTTCTCTCTATCTCTCTCTCTCTCTCCCCCCCCCCCCTACTTAGAAATGCAATTATCTACCTCCCTTCCACTTGACAATTTCTGCTCAAATTCTCCCTTTTCGCATAAATACAACACGTCTGACTATGCATTTCTTCTCCTATTCCATATTCGCTATCTCCCTCTTTCTCTTCTATTCTATTGGTGTCTATTTACATTTATATACCTTTCTTAAATTTTTATCTTTCACGTTCTTTCTTACTTTCTTTTGTTATTTTTACTTTTATCAATTCCAATTTTTCTGTTTATGGTCATTTTCGTTTTTTATTCGATTTTCCTTTATATATATTTCGTTATTTTTCGTTTGTCTTTCCTTCACTTAACTTTTAATTACCTATTTTCTTTTTACTAACAATTCGTCTTTTTATCTTCTTTTTTCTATGTGTATTTTATCGTCTTATTCTGTACATTTACTCCTTTTAGATTTATTTTACTACATATTTTATCTTTATCAACCTTTCCTATACCTTGTAATAATTCTTTCCATTCTTCTATTTCTCTTTATTCTATTTGTCGTCTTATTCTTCTCTTTTATCATCTTTTATGTCGTGGCTCCTGTCTTTCTTCCCTATTTTCTTATATTCCTTTTTTACTAATGACTTACGTTCGTCTTCTTATTATCATCTTCTTCTTTCATCTCTTTCATTCTAGTTCATTTATCTCCCTTTCATCCACGTATATTCCCTCTTAATCCCCCATTCTTAACAACTTTATCTCTCTCTGCTCAATTCCTCTTTCTTATAATATCTTCTTTATCATCAGTTTTCATATCCTCTCTTATCACCCCTTCGCTTTACCCTTTTATCTAAATGTATCCTTCTCCCCTCCTTTCACACTTGACTGTTGCTAATCCCATGTTCTTCTGTCTCTCTCTCTCTCTCTCTCTCTCTCTCTCTCTCTCTCTCTCTCTTTTCCTTTGCTTTACTAGTCTTATCCATTCTACCTACTCTATGCCCAATACTATTCTTCCTCTCTCCCTTCCGTCTCTCTTATTTCAGATACATTAATCTCCCTCCCCTTCCCATCTCTCTCCTCTGAGTCGCTGTCAACGTGCCCCCTTTCGTGTTTAACTAAGGGTGAAATTTATGCTCACCTGCTTTCCTCTTCCTCCTTCTCCTCCTCCTCCTCCTCGTCTTCCTACTGAGTCCTCGACCTTCCCTTACCTGTGGAAGGAAACATTATTAGTAGTACCTGCTTTAAGCCCTCACCTGTAGAGGGACACAAGAGTACCTGCCTCACTCACCTCACCTGTAGAGGAGCACTTCATTATTATCTATAGAAGGGATCATTAATCTTACCTGTACATTAACATAATGATATAACATGTACAGTAATATAATAATATAACTTGTATAGTAGCAAATTATATTACCTGTCCACTAAACACATCAATCTTACCTGTACATAGACCCATCAATATTACTTGTACACTGATATATTAATAAGCGTCCCTGCCTCACAATAGGTATTTAGGGCGGCTATCACTGGCCCCTTCTGGCTATAATTCCCTGAAATCTCTTTGGACCCTAAATTATTTTTGGTCAAATCTGTTTAGCCTGAATGTGTTTATCTAAGTGTGTTTTTTTATCTAGACTTGCTTAATATAAATCTGCTTATCTGTAACTTGCACAAAACTGTAATAGATCTGTCACAGCACCTCTCTCTCTCTCTCTCTCTCTCTTCCAACTTTCTCCAATTCTTCCTCTCGCTTTCTTTACCCTACTCCTTCTTCTCCTCCTTCTCTTTCTGCTTTCCAATCAACACACACACACACACACACACACACACACACACACACACATTACCTCCTTCATATCGACACGTCACCTTTCCTCCCTCTCTCTCAGCTCATAGGAGAAAAAATAACAAGGGTAACTATCAGGATTTGGGGAAATAAATGTGGCTATTAAAACGAATGGGCGGTGGTTGTCATAGTCCTTCCCTAGTAACCATAAAGTTCTGGTGCTCAGGTTCTATTTTGTGAGTTTTTGTGTGTTAAAAGTTCTGATTCTGGAGTCTGTGTGTGATAAGGTTCTATTTTGTGAGTTTTTGTGTGTTAAAAGTTCTGATTCTGGAGTCTGTGTGTGATAAGGTTCAATTTTGTGAGTTTTTGTGTGTTAAAAGTTCTGATTCTGGAGTCTGTGTGTGATAAGGTTCAATTTTGTGAGTTTTAGTGTGTTAAAAGTCCTGATGTTAAGGTTCTAGAGGTTCTGTATGTTAAAACTTCCTCTTAACTAGATAAATGTGATAAATTTTAAGAGGTTTAGTGAGTTAGTTCACTTTGGTTTACTTTGGTTTACTCTGACTGGTTTACTCTGACTGGTTTACATAATATTTTGATTCTTTACTTTACCTTTATAAATTAAATTCTTCCTTAATTGGCTAAAAATATCAGAACCTACCTGAGAGTTAATTATCTGAACATCTTTAATTAGAAGATTTTAACCCTATTTTAACATCATTTTAAACTCATCTAACAAATTATTACATTTTAGTTCCTTGTTAATGATGTTATGACACAGGTTAAGAATGACGTCGATATTACACCAAGACTCTATCCTATATCTAAAAGGTCCTTCGATACTCAGGGAATGAAAAATTAACGTAAGACTCTTTGAGCATCAGAATCATTTGTTGCTCAGATATAAAAAAAAAAATATTTGATGTTTGTATTTGTTCATGGCAACGTTAAATACAGATAATGTTACAGAAGAAATTATTGAAGGAGTGTAATATGTTGTTATCTCAGTGTTTATATAATAACAACAAACATAAGTGAGACAGTGGGGTAAAAAAAAGCTTCAATGTTTATGTATACACCTGCCTCCAAATCATGTATACACCTGCCTCCAAATCATGTATACACCTGCCTCCAAATCATGTATACACCTGCCTCCAAATCATGTATACACCTGCCTCCAAATCATGTATACACCTACCTCCAAATCATGTATACACCTGCCTCCAAATCATGTATACACCTGCCTCCAAATCATGTATACACCTGCCTCCAAATCATGTATACACCTGCCTCCAAATCATGTATACATCAGTCTTCAAGTTCATATATACATCAGCCTTTAAGTTCACGTATACAATTCCTCCAAAATCAATTAAGTCAGAACTACAATAAATTAGGTTAGTTTGAACATGATTGGTTTGGTAGATGATATAGTTAGACGTGTATTGAGTTTAAGCCTTCTAATAATTTCAAATATACAGTTTTACCCATACTGCTCTACCACTATGTATTAAATTAAGTTGTATTTTGTCGGTCTGTATACTCTCTGGATATGTTAGTCGATAATGAAGAAGAACTGAGAGGCGACAATAAGATTACCACAACATAAACTAGTCCCTCGGTGCTCCTCAAGATGGTCCAAAATGCCGTAACTCTCTACAGCACACACAAGGGATCTCGTCTTTTCAATTTACCTCAGAGCTTCATGTGGAATATCTACATAACAAGTTTAGTCATAATTTGGTGCTGTTTTTTGGAAGTACCGGCCATCAGCATCAAGGAAGACAAGGTTGGGATTTTTAGTTTGGTTCTCTGGTTGTATTTTCTTCAGTAATTCGGTCTCGATATGGTAAGTAGGTCTTGATATGGTAAGTAGGGCTCAGTATGGTAAGTAGGTCTCGATATGGTAAGTATGTCTCGATATGGTAAGCAGGTCTCGGTATGGTAAGTAGGTCTCGATATGGTAAGTTGGTCTCGATATGGTAAGTAGGTCTCGATATGGTAAGTAGGTCTCGGTATGGTAAGTAGGTCTCGATATGGTAAGTAGGTCTCGATATGGTAAGTTGGTCTCGATATGGTAAGTAGGTCTCGATATGGTAAGTAGGTCTCGATATGGTAAGTTGGTCTCGATATGGTAAGTAGGTCTCGATAGGGTAAGTAGGTCTCGATATGGTAAGTAGGTCTTGATATGATAAGCAAGTCTCGTAATGGTAAAATAACATAAAAGAACTTGCACCCTCGTCTAACCTCCCACCTTCATAACAGATGGATTAAAAAACACACACACACACACACACACACACACACACACACACACACACACACACACACACACACACACTTTTTTAATACCGTGTTCAGTATGATAGTTCTAACACCCGATATTTTGTGCTGACTTAATGTTCTCAAACTCCATCATAAAAAAAAATGATGAAGAAATTCGCTTGTTGGAAATGTGGGTTTAATACAATTTTCTGGAGGCAATAAAATCAGTCCGGCAGTTTTTTCTTTTAGAGAGAGAGAGAGAGAGAGAGAGAGAGAGAGAGAGAGAGAGAGAGAGAGAGTTGCGTCTGAGATATTTATATTCTATATGTGAAATGAATTTATTGAAATAAGTGGTAAGACCTATCTACACACACACACACACACACACACACACACACACACACAGATAAACTTCATAAACAAACAATCAAATATTGCCCTGTACACATATAAACAAATGCACTCACACAAACAATGCAAAACACGCCCGTCTGCTCACACCAAAGTTTACTACACAAATGTTAGTTTAACAAGTTTGGTAAAATACGAGATATTGGTGGTGGTGGTGGTGGTGGTGGTTGTGGCACACCTTGGGAACACCTACACCAGCACAAGGTCTTGGTGACTGACGAGGATGACGACACCTTCAGTAGGAAACAACCAAGAGACGAAGGTGGAAGGAGCGACACCACCAGGAACAGCAAGTAACAGAAAAAAAGAAACACCAGGTATAGAGATATGTTATTATAAAAGTAACAATACAAAATTAACAGCAACATCAGGAGACATGGGCAGTGATAACAACCTGACCACACGTTTGAAACATACAGGGTGTCTCATAAATTACCTTACCCATCTGATACGTCTGGGAATCAATTTTTAAAACACCCTGTATATTCCCCTCTCCCCTCACACCACTAAGGGACAAAAGAGGGATACTGTATGAGTATTAAGTAGACTCATGCAGTCATTCAGTCATACAGTTTGTCGTAATGAGGACAAACAGAGAAACAAAACAGAACTATAAAGATTCTGATTGGCAATAACAGAGGCAAAAACCCATCAGGTCCTTCACGTGTGTCTACGAAAACAATGGAACTGGCTGACCGTTCTCTCCCACACCTGCTGTCCCGTTAATCCACCCCCGGCCCCAACACCTACGGTCAGCCAATACTATTACACCTGCAGTCCAAACAACCCTCCCACACACCTGTAACCAATTCAACCCCCCCACATCTGTAACCAATTCAAGCCTCCCACACCTGTAAACAGTCAACACCTAACAAGATCACACACACACACACACACACACACACACACACACATATCTGGGGTTGTAACTCCTGGATGAAACAAGGATCTTCCATTATGGCTCAGGATCTCACATATCTATACAGACGGAGATCCTTCCTCGTCAGCCCCTCCTTCAGGTCATCATTAAGACAACAACAGCAGAGGTGCAGAGCGGAAGGTGTGTGTGACCTTGACCTATGACCTGACCACCCATATACAGTATCTAACCGCCACAGGTACAGAGTATAGTCATGTTTTACCCAGTACTTACGATACTTTATATGGGTACTTACGCTAAACGGTACATTACACGGTACTTACATTACACGGTACTTACATTACAAGGTACTTACTTTACAGGGTACTTACATTACACGGTACTTACTTTACACGGTACTTACATTACACGGTACTTACTTTACACGGTACTTACTTTACACGGTACTTAGTTTACACGGTACTTACATTACACGGTACTTACATTACACGGTACTTACATTACACGGTACTTACATTACACGGTACTTACATTACACGGTACTTACATTACACGGTACTTACTTTACACGGTACTTACTTTACACGGTACTTACATTACACTGTACTTAGTTTACACGGTACTTACATTACACGGTACTTACATTACACGGTACTTACATTACACGGTACTTACATTACACGGTACTTACATTACACGGTACTTACTTTACACGGTACTTACTTTACACGGTACTTAGTTTACACGGTACTTACATTACACGGTACTTACATTACACGGTACTTACATTACACGGTACTTACATTACACGGTACTTACATTACACGGTACTTACATTACACGGTACTTACATTACACGGTACTTACATTACACGGCATAAACACTAATGAGTCACACAATTACCAGAAGCGAACAAAAGAACCTCATCTGTCTTTCTCTTCCTTAAGCGACCATCATCAACAACAACTAACAGAGAGGAACTTGTCTCCATGTTTCTGTGTCTGAGAGAAAAAAAAGAGAGTAAAGAGAAAGACGAGACGAAATGAGAGAGAGAGAGAGAGAGAGAGAGAGAGAGAGAGAGAGAGAGAGAGAGAGAATAAGAAGCTCTCCACAGTCATTCCTATCCACGTCATTCTCACCCAGGATATTCTCACCCATGTCATTCCCACCCACGTCATTCCCACCCACGTCATTCCCACCCACGTCATTCCCACCCATGTCATTCCCGCCCACGACAACAGCCCACAGGAAGGAATGTCTTCTTTTAGCCCCTGACACAGCAAGAGTCTTAATGTGGTTGAAAAATACAGACGGTAATGAGACAACACGAGGCTTTATTACTCCCGTTGGCGGCACTGTTTTGGTCAATGTTTAACAGGGGCAATGTTTAACAGGGGCAATGTTTAACAGGGGCAATGTTTAACAGGGGCAATGTGTAACAGGGGCAATGTTTAACAGGGGCAATGTTTAACAGGGGTAATGTTTAACAGGGGCAATGTGTAACAGGGGTAATGTTTAACAGGGGCAATGTTTAATAGGGGCAATGTTTAACAGGGGCAATGTTTAACAGGGGTAATGTTTAACAGGGGCAATGTTTAACAGGGGCAATGTTTAACAGGGCAATGCTTAACAGGGGTAATGTTTAACAGGGGCAATGTTTCACAGGGTCAATGTTTAACAGGGTGTTTCATATGTGGAGCCTCATACTGTACAGGGTGTTTCATAAGTCGTACACCACAGGAACCATTACAAATACCTATACAGTAGAGTGCACGATTACTGAGACACCCTGTACAGTAAAGTTCACGACTTATGAGATACCCTGTACACAACATCCGGAACCACATGAATTAACAGGTACAATAAACAGGTGTGTTAGTACCTTTAAACTGTGTCTTTGTCCAGGTGTCTGTCTGTCTGTCTGTCTGTCTGTCTGTCTAATGACCAATTCCTTGTTAGTCTTGTCCCCACCATCATCAACCAAGGCCTGTGAGGGTGATAGTCCTTCCGGGGATGGTGTTAGAGTGATGTTGCATTCAAAGGAGTTTCAATAGACATCGTACGCCCCTCCAGTGTTGGTCAGGAAGAGAAGGAGACCCCTGAGAAGTGCCAGTCGCCCAAACTGTGGTAACGGTATTAAGTGGAGGTGTGGCTTTTAAGGGGGAACTGAACAAAAAAAATATACTGGTTATATTGGATGGGTTTGTGTGGTATGGCAATGGAGGTGAGAGAGAGAGAGAGAGAGAGAGAGAGAAACACACACACACACACACAAGACCATAAACAACAACACAGAAAATGGGAACACACACACACACACACACATACACATACACACACACACACACACACACACACACACACACACACACTACCAAACAATAAAACTATAAAAGAAGGAGGAAGAGGAGAGCTTTATAGAAGACTAAGTTACTTCCTGTCGTAAACCGGACTTAAGTGCTGCCCAGGTGGTGTAAAGATAAAGTGATGTACAGTTGTGTCCAAAATTCCCTTGACAGTTTTTGGTAATATCGTTCATCTGTTTTCTCGTAGTCTTCTTGTGTGTGTGTGTGTGTGTGTGTGTGTGTGTGTGTGTGTGTGTGTGTGTTGAGACAAAGGTCCTTGTGTCTTGTGTTACGGGAGTCCAATAACGTTTGCTGAGAGACAATTATGGTGAGAGACTGATGGTGAGAGATAATAATGGTGAGAGATAGTGATGGTGAGAGACATTGATGGTGAGAGACATTGATGGTGAGAGACAGTGATGGTGAGAGACATTGATGGTGAGAGACTGATGGTGAGATACAATTATGGTGAGAGACAGAGAAGGTGGTAGACAGTGATGGTGAGAAACAGTGATGGTGAGACTGACGGTGAGTGAGAGACAGTGATCTCCCCCCAGGTCTCGTCGTCTCCACTAATGACTCTCCTGCTTCGTCTTGCTTAGTGGTAATGGTGCAAGACCTTGTTACAAGTTGATGATGGTGGTGGTAGTGGTGGTAATGGTGGTAGTGGTGGTAATGGTGGTAAGGATGATGGCAGTGGTGGTGTGTGGGCAGATAGGCAGATAGATAGATAGATAGATAGATAGATAGATAGATATACGTTCAACCATCTCTCTATTTATTTCTCTCTAAACCACTCTTCACGAAGGGCACACACACACACACACACACACACACACACACACACACACACACACACTACGCCTCCCAGATCCACAAACACACCCATCCACTCACCCCCCTTAACCATCCACACATCCATTCACCCGTCCGACACCCACACACCTAACTACACCTCAGAACCCCTCCACCACACAACCTTCCTCTCACCCGCTCCCTCATCCATCTATCCAACAGCCACACACACCCATCCCCTCCCCCATCCACCCTCCACCTCCTATCCACCCCACTCACCTTTTGTTCCAATCTCCCCCCCCCCCACCCACCTGTCCACCCAACACCTTCCTACACCCACCCACCCAACCACCCACACCCACCCACCCATCCCCCACTACCACCCAACCTACTCCTTAACCCAAACAATAACATACAATAAAAAAATAAAAAAAAATCCCTAAAAATTTTGACACACTTATTAAAAAATCCCTGTAAGTGTATATAATTTCCCCTGACGTTAGAGCCCTCAACTACCTCTTTACCCGAGATTACAAGAGGGTGATTCAAGAGCAGAGTCTCCTGGCGTGAGTGAGGCATTTTAGGGACTATGAAAAGAAGAAGTATTCACGACATGTTGGTGGAAATGAAATCTTATAAATAGTGAAGTGATATCTTAAGTACCTGACCTGACCTGATTTCTATTTGACCTGACCTTGACCTGAATTGACCTAGACTGACCTTATTTCTTCCTTTTTTTTTATCTTTCTCCTACTTCTGTTTCATTCTTATTTTCCTTTATTTTATTTTCTTCCTCCTACTTTTTTCCTCGCCTGCCTCTTTCTCTCTTCTTTCTCCTTGACCTTCTCCTATTTCCTCCTCCTCTTCGTTCTTCAACCACACTACCACAACAACCAACATAACACAAATCACCACAACCACCAATCACCCCAACACAAATCACCATAACCACCACAACACAACAACCACCACAACTACCAATTACCCCAACAACCACAATACCACCACCACACACACCACCACCCCAACCACCAATTACCCCAACAACCACAATACCACCACCACACACACCACCACCACAACGATAGAAGGAACTAACAATAACTTACCGACACAGTCATTACTCACAGCCAGAGGAGTGTGTGTGTGTGTGTACCTGGGCTGCGGTTACCTGGATAATTAATTTACTTAGTTTTCCTTGTGATTAATTTACCTGTGTGTTGATGTTATTGACCAAGTATCTACCTGGTTACTTATATACTTAGACAGTTACATACATACAATACATACATACATACATACATACATACATTCATATACAAATAAATGTATAAATCATTTTAATACTGTTGGCCATTAGGGCGTAAATACCTGGAGGCAAAACCCCTACCCTTCTCCCCCTCTCTACCTTCCCTCCCTCCTCTCTCCCTTCCCCTCTCACCCCCGTTCCTCCCTTCCCCTCTCACCCCCGTTCCTCCCTTCCCTCCCCCCTCTCCTCACCCTCCCTCCCCTCTCTCCCTACCCCCACCCCTCAATATCGTCTAAATATCATATAAAGAGACCCTTCTCCTCACGGTCCATCCTAATTGGTTTTCACCCATTAGCTCTCCCTATTAAACCTATTTGATAAAAAGGAAAAATACGGTAATTAAAAAGGATATCTTGTATTTCACTGCTGCGGTGTATGTATGTATGTATGTATGTATGTATGTATGTATATATGTATGTGTGTATGTATGCGTGTATGTATGTATGTATGTAAAGAAGAGAAGGTAAGATAGGAAGATAGATCATAGATAGATAGAGAGAGAGAGAGAGAGAGAGAGAGAGAGAGAGAGAGAGAGAGAGAGAGAGAGAGAGAGAGAGCACAGGTCTACAATACACACTTCCTGTTAACAATATAAACGTAATCTTAAAACACATAATCTTCAAATTAATCACCTGACACCTATCCACTAATTACCCTCATGACACCTGTCCAAACACCGTGTATTGGTTCCTCTCACCTTTGTCTATACCTGTGAGGACGATTGAGTTTGCTTTGAGTTTGTTTTTAAGGTAATTTACATATCTTCTTTATGTCTGTGTATATTTTGCTCTTCAGGTAAACACACACACACACACACACACACACACACACACACACACACACACACACACACGTCAGTAATCCTAGCTTCCGTGTATTGGGTGTTGCCGCGGAAGGAGTCATTAATCACCCCCACCGCCCAACTTCTCGCTCGCTGCAATGAATCTTGCATGAGAGGGGAAACTTGTGCTGCGCTAGGAAGGAAATTGTGTTATATCAGCTCATGTTGGACGAGAGGGGGAAGGGGGAGAAATGATGTCCCATGAGGGGTAATTTGTGTTTCATGAGAGGGGAAATTATATCAAATCAGCTCATGTTGGAAAAGTGTTGTAGAGGGAAAGAGGGAAAATATCGTTGAACAAGTAGGGGAAACATCACTCAAAACATTCCCTCCTTAACACACAAGTTTCCCCCAGCCACGTAAACACAAACATTAATAAACATATTTTTCCCTATAATTTCCTCTATACAAGATGCCATAATAATTTATACCTCTTCTGTAGACTTAGGGGGTATATAGATCTGCTACTCATCCTCATTCTGTCTGTCTGTCTGTCTGTCTGTATGTCTGTCTGTATGTCTGTCTCTCGGCCAGTCAACAGCAGTCACCTGAATATACAGTTAATGGGTCCCTCCTCCCAGGTAAAGCCAACTCCCTGCTAATAATACCTGTGTGTGTGTGTGTGTGTGTGTGTGTGTGTGTGTGTGTGTGTGTGTGTGTGTGTGTGTGTGTGTATGTGTGATGCTAACATTGCAGCTACCTGACGCAATGGGAAGGGAGGGGTGAGGAGAAGGAGCAGGAGGAGTGAGGAGGAGGAGGAGATTGGTCAGTTCCTGTACTTTCCTCACCATTACCTCCAAGACCTCTCTGTTCACCGGCCTCTCGCTCCACAGCCTCCAATGTATTTCCTCCTCAATGCCTCCGAAACACTGCCTCGCCACAACCCCCACACAGACCTACCTCGCCACTACCCCCACACAGACCTACCTCGCCACAACCACTCACCAGCCTCGCCCATGTATCACAGCAGAATTACACTATAACCCAATAAGGAGTTAGTTCCTGGCTTCACAAAGAACACTGAGAGAAGGAAGAAAAAAAAATACAATTGGATAATCAAGTCTTACAATCCGGAGAGTGAGGAAGTTTCTTAACCCAATGAACGCCTCAGTTGGAGAGTCTCTGAGCTGAAGGTAGGTAGGTTGGTAGGTAAGTAGGTAGGTCAGGTGGGCCCCAGTACTAGTAGGTTCCTTGTCCTAATAGGCCCCAGTGTAATGAGGAGAGAGAGAGAGAGAGAGAGAGAGAGAGAGAGAGAGAGAGAGAGAGAAAAGGTGGGGTGTTGGGGGGGAGGAGGGAGGATAGGCAGGATTTAGAGAAGCGGTTCTTAACCGGGGGGGGGCACGCCCCCCTAAGGGGGCCTGAGTAATTTCCAGGTGGGGCGCGAACCCAGAGCAAAAAATAAGGAATGGCCTTAACAGGTGTGTGTATGACATTATTTGGATTTTCGTAGGGGGGGGGGGGTGGAGGGGTTCTCGTTCCCCACAGATACTTTAAAATGTCGTAAATGATAACTACGTCAATCAAAATGTAAAATTCCACTAAAAGTGACTGAATTAAGGTAGTAATAATGTCGGTAAGTGTACGATAATTTGATGAAGAAACGATAATTTTGAGGCTCCAGTACAATAATTCACATTTGAAAAATTGTCAACACTGACTGAGACGATTTCCAGTGCCAGTCGCCAGCGACGTCCGTCCGTGACAACTTTCTCCCTCTCACACTCACGCATTTCTTTCTTCAATTGAGCTATGATGTAGGGTAGACTTTTTATGAACGAACCAATAATGATAATTACTTATATCAATTGAAAAGAATGCTAATTGTTTCGTTTTAATAACGAGAATGAAATTTGCCAACTCAAAATCACGCGTTGTCTACTTTGAGTGATGTTTATGGCCATGTGGTGGTGGTGGTGGTGTTTATGATCATGGTTTTAAAATTTTATCTGAAGGAGGGAGGGGGGCGTGGAGATGAGGACCAACTGCTATAGGGGGCGCGACCGTAAAAAAGTTAAGAACCACTTATTTAGAGAGATGGAAAAGCGAAAATCTCCCCCCTCCCCTCCCCTCCCCTCACCCTTCCCCTCTCCCACTCTGAGCCGCTGTAAGTAATATAATGGACAGATAAGACAGTCGCTTCACCTGGAGGATGATGTAAAGTCAGGTGAGGCCAGGTACCACGTCACACCTTGATTGCTTGATTTCCTTGATAATTATTATTATACGGTAAACAAGCTTCTTAAATCAATTTGTAAACTATTTAAGGCTAGGTTAGGTTAGGTTAGGTTACATCGTCTCTTGGAATAGAAAATAACGACATGTACTCAACACTAAAGCAGTTAAAGTGCGTTTTTGGACGCACTTTGGACGCACTTTGGAAACACACACACTCGCGCACACACACACACACACACACACACACACACACACACACACACATCTTGAAAAAAAAAACCAAGAAATATCATATCTAGGAGACCAAAAACTCACTCTAGCTTGTCATATTTTAAAGTGCGTCGATGGACTCAATATCCAATATCATGCGAGTAAAAATACATATAAACCTACGACATCTTTGAGGAGAATGAGATCTGAAGCTGAGAGATTTTTCTATCAAGAGGCAGGAAAACGCACTCAAGTATGTTATAGTTCGAGCCAACCTTAATATCATGAAAATCTGAAATATACGTGTCCTGAGCAGAGCAGAGCAGAGCAGAGCAGAGCAGAGTAGCAGTACTACACTAAGCAGGATGAGGCGAAGATGAGGCAAGGATGAGAGGCAACACGTATCAAGGATTAGTGAAGGTTGGCTGACTCTTACCCTCTTATCTTATACAGGGAGGAAGAGAGGAATAGGATCACATGAAGATTAGACACCCAAGTTTACAGTATTTCACCTTAATATTAAAAACACTAACGTTACCTGAAAGGGTTAGGTTAGGTTAGGTTAGGTTTGGTTAGGATACGTTATATTAGGTTAGGTTAGGATAGATTGGGTTAGGTAATGTAATTCTCCCCCTCGCTACATAACACACACTACAGCCAGTGGTGAACATTACGTGTGTGTCTGGGGATGGCGGTGTACAGTGTGTGTGTGTGTGACGGAAACGAGGATCTGTCTCCTGTCCACAACTGTACGGCAATAACAGAATGTAACAGGGTGATAACAGGTAGTCACGGTGAGAGAGAGAGAGAGAGAGAGAGAGAGAGAGAGAGAGAGAGAGAGAGAGAGAGAGAGAGAGAGCCAGTCACTCCACCACTGTTGACTCGTTATCAAATTAGATCATAGCACATCTGACTGTCCTCCTCCTCCTCCTACCCCCTAACCTAACCTAACCACACATCCCCCCCATCCCACACATCCCTCCCGATCTCCACATTTACTCGATTCCCCTTCCCCTACCCCTCCCCTTCCCTTCCTGTACTCATATATCCCACCTCCCTACACCCCCAATTCCCCTCTCTTCACCTTAACAAACTTCTATGTACTGGTAGATTCTAAAGACACTGTTCTGTTATCTTCTCTGTATCTCTTTTTTCTATATACATTTTGGTAAAGAGTGCAGAGAGACAGTCAAAGATTTGGTACATAAAAACAGGACTTTCTTAGGTGATTATATTATAGAGAGTCACAAGCAGTCGTCTATGGTATAATCGTCACCTGTTGTTAATCCGTCCCTAAGATAATCCACGATCGGAAGTGAAGTGTGTGCTTAGATTATGACCTATAGTTGAAGTGGTGTGATGGAAGGAAGTCATATCCTGATATTACAGTAAAGTGAAACACAATCATTTTGTATTTGTTATGTAATGATACTTATACAATGCCTTCTCCACAGACTGTTTCCTTACACTCTCTACTCTGTGTTGCTCTTCTGACCTTCTTTACACCTCTCCTTCCTTCTCTCATACACCCTTTCTCGCTCCTACACCCCCCCCCCCCCCCCGTACACACACACGAGTGGCATAAGGCTTTGAAGTGTGGCAGGCAGGTGTTGTGTGCCGGTCACATATACCTGGCCTGAAATACTCAAAGGCTGGTGAAGTGAATATTCCTAATAAATACCCATGTGTTCGTTAAGTGAATATCCCTAATAAATACCCATGTGTTCGTTAAGTGAATATTCCTCGTAAATACTAAAAAAAAGATAAAACTGTGAATATCCTTCGTAAATACTCCTCCTTCTCATCCTCCGCTTTTCTGGCACCCTCCTCCTTCGATCCTTCTGGCACCCTCCTCCAACACTTCTTCTTCTTCCTTCTCCTCTGATCTTCCTCTTCCCTAAAGCACACCGTAACTTTAGCCCTTCTCTTTTACTTCAATTCACTCGCGAAATTTCTCCAAAACTGTTTCCTTCCCCCTAAAAAAAATTCTGAAATCCATCTTTTCTCTCTTAGGTTTTTAAATGTCCCTAGCCATTAATTCTCTTTCTAATCCTTCCCTTCCTAAAGTTTCAGGATTAATTATTTTCTTCAAAGTCTCTAGAAGTCTCTTTATCTCTTCGTTTAGTCTCATTTTTCTCTGATTCTCTCTCTTTGTCATCGTTTAGTCTCTTAATTTTCTCCCAAGTTCTCTATTTCGTTGTTTAATCTCTCAAATATTTCTCTCCCTATCGCTCAATCTCTCAGTCACCTCTCAGTCATCTCTCTCCCCCATCGTCCATCTCTCAGTCATCTCTCAGTCATCTCTTAGTCATTTCTGCCCCCCCATCGTCCATCTCTCAGTCATTTCTCTCCCCCATCGTCCATCTCTCAGTCATCTCTCAGTCACCTCTCAGTCATCTCTCAGTCATTTCTGCCCCCCATCGTCCATCTCTCAGTCATTTCTCTCCCCAATCGTCCAGTCTCTCAATCATCTCTCACAATATCTATATCGCACCAGCAGCCGTTCAATATTTCACACTCTCTCTCTCTCGTTTTCAGCCCTTTACAAAATCTCTTCCTCCCACCCCGAACTTTCCACAGATTTGTATGCATCAGTTTTCAATATACCGCTTCCTTGTATTGCTTCCTTGTACCGTCTTCCTTGTACCGTCTTCCTTGTACCGTCTTCCTTGTACCGTCTTCTTTGTACCGTCTTCCTTGTACTGTTTACATTTAAGTCAACGTACTGAAGGGGTTAAGTCATCCTCGTAAGTCTTCCTTGTTGTCAGTGTAACCGGACTCATGACTGCTGCTGCTCCTCCTGCCCTTGTCCTCTTTAGGCTAGGGCTAGGGGTAGGACTAGGACTATGGGTAAGACTACGGTTAAGATTAGGGGTAAGGCTAGGACTAGGGATAAGACTAGGGTTAGGAATAGAGCTAGGTGCTAAAACTAGGGCTAGGACTAGGGCTAGGACTAGGGCTAGGAGTGAACATCTGTCAGAGAGTGAAGAAGACGTCGTGACAGCGTCTTCTGCACCGAGGCTGATAGCTTAATGTGAGTCACCCAATGTTTGTATTACGGATTGGTGTGTGTGTGTGTGTGTGTGTGTGTGTGTGTGTGTGTGTATGTGTGTGACCAAACATACGTATATTCCTTAATAATTCACTGAGTTATATACTGATTACCTCATTAACTTCTACCAAAAAAATAAGTTACGAGCGTTAACCTGTCCACTCGGTAGCCTGGACCCGCCCCCCCCCCAAAAAAAAAAATGATTACCTGGAAATTATGAGAAATTGTCGACATTAAATGAAAATGAATATTGAATAGTGTGGCTAATTAGGTACATGTTCACAGAGCTTTACCTCTTTTACACCTGGAAATTATTCATGATTAATATTCAGTAATGATATTGTATCTTTAACCTGTGTGTCGGTGTACAGGTGAGGGTCTTAATATACAGGTGTGATGAGAGAGGTGGACAGGTGATGCTTGTATAAGATCATGTAAAGTTATAATGTGTGTGTGTGTGTGTGTGTGTGTGTGTGTGTGTGTGTGTGTGTGTGTGTGTGTATACGTGTAGTCATATTGTATCCTAAAGTAACATATTTATTTTCATTACACCACAAAAAAAAAATACAAAGGCAAAATACATCATAAACTGAACCCCACTCACCCAGACGTCCCCAAGAGTACACGGGTTCGAAACTCAGCATCGACATAACTTAACCGAGGAAAATAAAAGTGTGGATATTATTTTCGTAAAGTATGAAGAGAGATGATGCCAGTGGATTGAAATAAAAGAGGAAGATTAATGCTTTGCCGAGCTTTAGGGGAGAGGAAGACCAGAGGGGGAGGAGGAGGAGCAGGAAGAGGAAGAGGAGGAGGAGGAGGAGGAGGAGGAGGAGGAGGAGGAGGAGGAGCAGGAGGAAGAGGTTGGGAGTAAGGTGTTGGGAAGAGGAAGGTGTCAGAAAAGAGGAGGAGAGATAGGAAATGTGTGTGTGTGTAATAATAATAATAATAATAATAATAATAATTAACGGTTTATTGAAAGAGCTTGGCAGCCAGAAGGCTGAAAATATACAGTTACATATTTGGGGAGTGGGTTACGAATTACAAATAATATACAAGTAACATAAGTGACACAAATAAGACATATAATAACTTAGATGGGGAAAAGCTCAAACTACAGTTCAATTCAACATAGTGACAGTGTTACAGTATTACAAGTTATTGATAATTTTTACAATGGTTGGGACTGGGCTGTTCTTATAGCGATCAGTTCGTGCACGTATGGGCTGGATGCGGTTGTGGTGTCGAACAGCAATTCTCGGACAAGGGACCTCGGGTGGTAGTAGGAGCCGGTGTCGGGGATGGTGTAGAAGCTTCTTACCAAATTTGCAGATGAGGTCGTGGTGATGGTCAGTGAGAGTCGAAAGGGTCAGTGTGTTGAGCGCTTCTTGATATGTGGAGTAGGAGGAGGAGAGAATAATCTTGCATGCCCTCTTTTGCACTTTTTCTAGGTGTTTACGTTGTGTGGCATTTAGGGAGGAAGACCAGGTGGGGGAGGCATAGGTGAGCTTGGGAAGTATGAATGTTGTGTAAACACTGAGGAGCTCGTGTGCAGGAACTCCGAGGGACTTGAGTCGGCGGAGGAGGTGGAGACGGAAACTGGAGGATTTGACAACTTCATTGACGTGTGGTTTCCAATTTAGTTTGTTGTCTATGGTGACGCCGAGGAGCTTCGTGGAATCTACGACCTGGAGTGTGTTCGGACCTAGAGTAATGGAAGGAGGTGGGACAATGTCGGAGGAGAGGTTGATGTGCATAACCATGGTCTTGGTATGGTTGATGGTGACATGGTTGTTGGTAGCCCAGTTTTGGAGACTGTTCAATAAATCCTGAAGGGCGGTATAGTTGGGAGCAGAATTGTTGACGCTGATCCCAATGGTGGAGTCGTCGACATATTTCCAGCGAGCAGGGGTTTCTCTTAGGGCATCATTGATGAGCATAAGGAAGCAGAGTGGTCCCATCTTGGTGCCTTGGGGGACGCCACAGGTGAGTGACTGAAAGGTGGAGACAGCCCCTCGGAAGCGTACAGCTTGGCGTCGGTCACTGAGGAAGTCTGTAAGCCATGGTATGAGGCTTCTTCGAAGCCCGAGGTCAATAGCTTTGTTGATGATTATATTGTGTGTGTGTGTGTGTGTGTGTGTGTGTGTGTGTGTGTGTGTGTGTGTACTAAGGTCCTTGATTTAACACGAATATAGTCAGTTAAATCGAGTATCATATTTAACGTCCCATACAATCCGTTAAATAGAGGTTTCATTTATAACGGACTAAAATTAGACTATGAGATGCGCAAGGTGTGAGAGAGCTCGTGTTAGGATCTGACCTTGATGTAGTCTGTCAGCTTACAGTATATCAACACAACTCTAAATCAACAGTCGTGGAACTATCTCACACTTCCCTCCTTCCCTCTTCCTCCCTTTAACATTCTATCTCCTCATTCCTCCTTTCCTTCCCTTTATCATACCCCCTCCCTACCACCTCTCTCCTTCCCTCTCTCAAAATGAATGTACCTCTGAAGATAATTGTCTCTCAACCACCCTCCCTCCCTCCCCCCCCCCGTTTCTCTCCTCCCTCTCCTTCTTTCTCCCTACCTTCTTCCTGCTCCCCCACCCTCTCTCCCCCAGTCCACCACCCTCTCTCCCCCACTCACCTGACAGCAGCAGGTGTAGGGATCGCTGGTCAAGGAGGCGGTAATGACGTCAACGTAGCTCAATATCGTCACTCAATATCTTATTCCTCCCCAGTAATGAACCATGAGTAGGTGGGAGAGGGGAGAGGGAGGGAGAGGGGTGAGGGGTGAGGGGTGAGAGGGGTGAGGGGTGAGGGAAGGAGAGGGGTGAGGGGTGAGGGAAGGGGAGAGGGAGAGAAAGGGAGAGGGGAGAGGGAGGGACGGGGGAGAGGGTGGGAGAGGGGAGAGGGAGGGAGAGGGGTGAGGGAGGGACGGGGGAGAGGGAGGGAGAGGGGAGGGGGAGAGAGAAGGGGAGGGAAGAGGGAGTGAGGAAAATCAAAGAGCGGAGAGGAGGGGAGGCGGAGGGTGAAGGGGAGATGGGGATAAAAGAGGGGGAGAGGAGAGTCAGAGAGAGAAGAGAGTGCAGGAGGAAGGGGAAGGAGGAGAAGGGGAGGAGAAGGAAAAAAGGATGATAGAGAGAAAGGAAAGGGAAAGAAAGAGAGACGAAGAGGAGGAAAATGATGGAAGAAGGAAATTGACAGGAAAGATGAAATAAGAGACAGGAAATGTGAGAAAAAGTAATGAAGAATTGTCATTGTCCGGATAAATGTTTCTCTCTCTCTCTCTCTCTCTCCCCTCACCCCCTACTCCCATAACCTCACAACACCTCCTTAACAAAAGCCTACGTTAATTAAGCAACTTTTGGCGACACCGACTCATAATGAAACCAATCTGAGAAATACATTAATACCTGCCTCACCTGTAAGCACCTCTCATTAAAGTCGATTCTTAATATGTGAGGCAGAGTCGTGATTCGTGTGTGATTCTGTTAGGAAATGGACACCAGACACGAACCACTAAAATAAAAAATAAAAAAATAAAATAAATAAATAAATAAATAAAAAAAAATTATAAAAACATAAATAATAATAAACCATAACAAACAGCTTAATAAACCTTTCCAATTAAAACACCTCAAAACAAAACACCACATAAACCCCAGCGAAATTGGATGAAAATTGGGTTGAAATTAAGTAAGAACGGGATTAAAATTGGCTTGGAATTGGATTGAAACACACAACCTTAGCAAAATTGGGTAGAAATTGGATTGGAACTGCATTGAAATGGGGTTGGAATCTGCTGAACAATTAAACGAAGATAGTGATAAAATGTTAAATTGAATCTACATACAGACGGACTAACGAACAGGTAGGCGAGCGCTGTAGCCCAACTGTATATTCATGACTGGGTATAAAAATGGAGTTACTGTGTGTAAATAGAGAGAGAGAGAGAGAGAGAGAGAGAGAGAGAGAGAGAGAGAGAGAGAGAGAAAGAGAGAGAGAGAGAGAGAGAGAGAGAGAATAACAAAGAACAATGAACTCTAAATTCACACAAAAACATTCCCAATTATTATTTTTCTCTCTCTCTCCTTCCCTCCCTTCCTCTCTCACTCTCTCTCCCTCTCTCTCATCCTCACCACAAACACAACAATTACACACAACAACTGAGAAATACAAGAATAAAAATCCATTAATTAAATAACGACCAAACTAGAATAAAAAAAAACATTTCTACTTCCCAAACATCACAACGAAGCCATTTTGGAGAGAGAGAGAGAGAGAGAGAGAGAGAGAGAGAGAGAGAGAGAGAGAGAGAGAGAGAGAGAGAAATATAATGACTTATTTACATCTCCCATAACAAAATACAAAGTTAAAAACCACTACAATACATTTAAAATCTATTGTATTATTATATGTCATTATAAATTCTGTTAAAAATAATATATCAGGATTTTTTTCAGTGGTAAATTTCAATTATATTTTTAGTTTTTATTTGTATTTTTTTTATTGAGTTCGTATCCCGTTCCCAGATTGTTTTTGTGGTCCTTTTAATTGCATACGGGAAATCTACATAAATAAGTCTTGATACTACTGTAATAGGCCCCATTCATAATAGGCCCCAGTCATAATAGGCAACAGTAATAATAGGCCCCATTCATAATAGGCCCCAGTCATAATAGGCCCCATTCATAATAGGCCCCATTCATAATAGGCCCCAGTCATAATAGGCAACAGTAATAATAGGCCCCATTCATAATAGGCCCCAGTCATAATAGGCAACACTTATAATAGGCCCCATTCATAATAGGCCCCAGTCATAATAGGCAACAGTAATAATAGGCCCCATTCATAATAAGCCTCAGGGTCTAATAAAAGCCATTTGTAATAGGCTTCAACTAAACCCTGACCTAACAACCATTAGAAATCGGGTTCAGTCGTAATGGGTCTCAGTCATAAAGGGATACATTAAGCTAGGTTGGGACTGGGGCCTATTAGTACTGGGGTCTATAAGGACTGGGGTCTATTAAGACTGGGGCCTATTAGGACTGGGGCCGTCTCATCTGCAGCTTAAACCTTTAACATGGGAATTTTTTCACCTGCAGTAACTTACGAACACAGGTGAGCTCAATACATTCTTCCTGTCCCCCCTCCTCCTCCTTCCCCCTCTCCTTCCCCTTCCTCCTCCACCCTCTCTCCTTCCCCTTCCTCCCCAACCTTCTCGTCACTCATCTTCCCCTTCCCCTCCCCTCTTCCCCCCAAAGCAGCGCACCTGGAATCCTGATAATTTCCCCCTTCCCAACACCCCCCTCCTCCCCAACCCTCCTCCTTTCCCCCCCCCCCAAGCAACGCACCTGGAATCCTGATAAAGTCCCCCTCCCCCACTTCCCCTACCCCCTTCCTCCCCCACTTCCCCTTAACCCCACAAGTCCCAGGCCAGGATTTACAAACACTTTTCTCTTCCTTAACTATACACAAGACGCTAATTAACCTATAAATTACAGGTAAGATAATCTACCTTAACATTACCTTTCTCTCATTTTAACTGTTGCTTAAGTTAACGAATCTAAGTTAAGGTCGAGTCACTGTATACTTCTGACGCCATTTTGGATATTTATTTTGTGTTTTAATTACTTTGTAATATACTCGAGTCTCTGCATATGTTTGACGCCATTTTACTAAGTCGTCAGGCGCGGTGAAGGGAGGTAATGGAGTCCTGCCCTGAAGGATATTAATGATGTGGTAGGATCTCTCTCTCTCTCTCTCTCTCTCTCTCTCTCTCTCTCTCTCTCTCTCTCTCTTACTCTTATTCCCTTACCCCTCACCATTCTTTTCCCCTTCCTCTCATTCTCTCTATCCTTCTCATCCATTCTCCTTCACCCACCCATCCTCCGACCCACCCTCCGACCCACCCACCCACCCACGCCTCAAGGCTACATAAGAGGACTTTTAAAAACCACAATACATTTCATCCCTACAAAAAATATCAAATTCTTTCTCTCAATATAACTAAAACCATCATTAAGAATTTATTTAACTCATAAATTCCTACTGACAATAAGACTCACTAAAAATATATTAAAAAAAAGAATTATTATATTATTTTTTTATATTGGTAGATGTTAATAATGACTCTGTTGAGGTTAGGTTAGGTTTGGTTAGGTTAGGTTAATAGCTAGATAGATAGATAAAGGCGGCAACCCACATCTTCCAAGAAAATTAAAAAGTTCAAGAAAAAACACCTAAGAATTTTTTAAAGACATTTTGAATATTTAAAAAAATTCCTGAAGATCAAAGGCATTTTCCTCCTCCTTCCTTCCTGCCGTAACTTTTGAGGTGATGTAATTTAACCTTATAATAAACCACACCTTTACCTATTTACTAATTAGTTTTTTCCCTATTTTCCTATCGACAGGTAATATATTTGTCCTGGGTGTAATAGTCAATTTTTCCCTATTTTTCATATCAGGGGAAATAATTGTCCTGGAAACGAGATAAGAGACTTTTTTTTTTGTTGACAGAGGAAGAAGAAGAGGGAGGTGAAAGAAACTGAATGATTGAGGGAATTGGGGAAGTGTAGAGAGAAGAAAATATTTACACTTCAGTTCTTCTCACAGCCTTTCGGGTCTCTCTCTCTCTCTCTCTCTCTCTCTCTCTCTCTCTCTCTCTCTCTCTCTCTCCCCTTCTTTATTTTCTTCCATTGTCTCCTGTTTTTATTATTCCTACGTTTGGTGTATAGTCGCTTCTTCTTCTTCTTCTTCATTATTATTATTATTATTATTATTATTATTATCATTATTATTATTATTATTATTATTATTATTACTATTATTATTATTATTATTATTATTATTATTATTATCATTATTAATATTATTATTATTATTATTACTATTATTTTTATTGCTGTTGTTCTTCTTTATCATCACCTTCACCATCACCACCATCATCATCTATTTCTCATCCTTCCCATCATTTCTCATTATTTTCGCCACTTTGGTTCACTCCTCTCACTGATGCCTCGGGGAGACTCCTTCGAACCCCTCCTTCCTTCCCTCCTTCCTCCCCTCCTTCCTCCCCTCCTTCCTCCCCTCCTTCCTTCCTTCCCTCCCTTCCCTCCGTCCTTCCCTCCCTTCCCTCCCTCTCCACAGACGCTGTTTCAATATTTTCCACTGCAACACATAAGGGAAGAAAATCATTTAGGATTCTTTGACGAGTGACTTAATGCTGTGAGGTGCTGTGAGGTGCTGTGAGGTGCTGTGAGATGCTGTGAGGTGCTGTGAGATGCTGTGAGATGCTGTGAGGTGCTGTGAGATGCTGTGAGATGCTGTGAGATGTGAGAGATACTTTAAGACCCATTACCCACGTCTTAAGGTGAGTGGGGGATACAAAAACATGGGTTATATATGAGAGGGAATGGGGGAGAGGGGGGAGAGGAAGGGAGGATAGGAGGGAGGGTAAGGTGGATATTGAAGGAGGAAAGGAGAGGAGGAAGAGGGAATGAAGAGGGTGAGGAAAGAGGGAGCGAGGAAGGTGAGGGAGAAAGGAGGAAGATGAAGAGTAGAGAAAGATAGGGTTAGAAAAGTCAGATAATAATAATAATAATAAAACAACGATTACAATAACAACCACAACAACAACAAAAACAATTACAATAACAACCACAACAACAACAAAAACAATTACAATAACAACCACAACAACAACAAAAACAATAACAATAACAACAACAACAACAAAACAATTACAATAACAACCACAACAACAAAAACAATAACAACCACAACAACAACAAAAACAATTACAATAACAACCACAACAACAACAATAACAATTACAATAACAACCACAACAACAAAAACAATAACAACCACAACAACAACAAAAACAATTACAATAACCACAACAACAAAAACAATAACAACCACAACAACAACAATCACAAAACAATCACAATAACAAACACAACAACAACAACTCTCTATACTATTCACAGCCAAGAGAGAAGCATCTTGACAGCGGGGACTCAACCAATTTTTTTGTCAATTAGTCGCCGGAGCAAGAGGCAATGTCTTAGACGGTCTCAGTGGGGTCAGGCCAGCTAGTGGGGGTACAGAGAGGCATGTAAGGTGATGTGACAAGGGCAGATGGGGGGGTGTGGGGGTGTGGGTAGGGGGTGGTAGGTGGGGGATTGGGAGGTGGGGGGTAGGAGGTAGGGGGTAGCAGGGGGAAATAAGAGAGAAAAGAGTGTAATTCTCTCTCTCTTTCTGTTTCATTCTCTCTCTCTCTCTCTCTCTCTCTCTCTCTCTCTCTCTCTCTCTCTCTCTCTCTCTCTCAGAAACTGGAAATCGAGAAAGAACTATTGAACCTGCAGTAGTGGCGTGTCCTGACTAAGTCCCAGCGCCAGCCGAACCCCTGAGAGCAAGTGTCCGTGATGTAGCAGTAAGGACCATGGTAAGGACACGGACGAAGACCAAACTTGGGTACACTAGGATGGTATGAGGCGCTTACGTGTGTGTGTGTGTGTGTGTGTGTGTGTGTGTGTGTGTGTCGCTTCTCCACGACCATTACCAACGAGAGATATGTAACTACTACTACTACTACCACCACCAGATAACCTAACCACCACTACCACCTCCCCACAACCACCACCAGAACTACCACCACTACTACTACCACCACTAGATAACCTAACCACCACTACCACCTTCCCACAACCACCACTACCACCACCAGACAACCTACTACCACCACTCCTACTACCACAACTAGTGTTATCAAGAGTTCTAATTCATTTGGTCAGTGGCTTAACACTATCATGCCTCACACTACCCGCCAGCATTAAATTTTATGACATTAGGGTAAGTTATGACTTACCCGAACCCTCTCTCTCTCCTGCCCCTTGATGTAAGATAATTTTTTTACCCTTAAATTACGTAAAAAAAATATATAATTGAGTCTCAGTATAATTTTGACGCCATTTTCAAAAACTTCTGGCATTTCGTATATTTATTTGTTTTTTATTTTTTAAGTTGGAAAAAGAGGATTTGACTAATTACTCGTAAGACTTAAAGCATATTTTTTCTGCTATTTTGTCAGCATTATTCTTTTGGTCATTGTAAAGGTGAACTGGTTGTTTACGGTCTTATATAACAGTGAAGGAAAAGATATGCATGAATCACTAAGAGAAGCCTAGGTAGGTAGGTAGGAGAAGCCCAGAACAGGTAGTAGAAGCCCAGAACAGGTAGGTAGAAGCCCAGACAGGTAGAAGAATCCCAGAACAGGTAGAAGCCCAGAACAGGTAGAAGAAGCCCAGACAGGTAGAAGCCCAGAACAGGTAGGAGAAACCCAGGTAGGTAAGAGAAGCCCAGGTAGTAGAAACCCAGAGAAGCAGCAGAAGCCCAGACAGGTTAGAGCACAGGTAACACTCGACACACCTGGCCACGAGAGAGGTTGAAACTTGGTCCCTTATATAATATTAACCCGATGCAGCACTGTGGACCCTGATGTTCCATGTATCAGTGTAAACAACGTCCCAGAGGCAGAAGGAGACACATAAATAAATAAAGAGATGAATAAATGTAAAGAGAATAATGAATAAAGATGTAGGTGAGGAATGAAACAATAACTAAAATAAATAAAGAGATGAATAAATGTAATGAGAATAATGAATAAAGATGTAAGGAAGAAAAAACTAATATAACCAAGAAGTGTATTAGAATAAATCAGGTAAAAGAACGTAAAATAATCAAACGAACAGAGAAATAAAATAAAATAAAAGAGAAAGGTAAACATAAGGAATAAAAATAACAAGAATAACAAGAAAGTATGAGCAACGTGTAATAAAGCCACAGGAGTGAAGAGGAATTCTAAATAACCCAAGAAATACGTAAAATATAAGAAGAATTGGTGAGATGTGTGGATAAACTTCATAGGAAACAAACAATATCAGTCTGGTTAGAAAAGGCGGTAATTGGGTTGAATAAACGAAGCCAAACACACGATAAAGACCTTTAATGGTTGATGATAGAGAGGTAACCTGTGTCCCGCATGTCCTAGATTCGAGTCCAGATTGACTCTACCAAACACTGGATAATAAAGTTCATAAGAAAATCTGTAAGAACAAACTAGTACGCTGATGAGAGGTGACATAATATATTAAATAATTTCCTGAAGTTAAAATCTGAAACAGTTAGAAATTTATTCAGAATTCCTTAATTATTTTAGATATTTTCTTCTGTTTCGATTTCCTATACAATTTTAAGGGAACATTTTAAACATTTATGTAATTCCATAACATTTCATATAATTCCTTTCAGCCTTCGGTACACACGGAGGCAGCATGGCCGGGACTGCACTCGACCGCCACACTCCTATACAAACCCTTAAAATATATATAATGATTCTATAAAAACTAAGAATCCATTAATAAAAAAAATCTCTTAAAATCTGGAAAATGTTTTAGAAGTTCTCAGATTTCTCTAAAAATCTGAAGGATCACAAACTGTTTCTGTAGAATCCCATAAAACTTTTAGAAATTCAATAAAACAATTATGTCCGATTTTTTTTTTCGAATTTTCTCAAAAAAAAATGGACGAACGTTTTGAAAAAAATAAATAAAATCTGAGAAGTTCTTAGAAATCTGGAGAACGTTTAATAAATTCATGGCACCGTAAAATCTTAAGAATGGAACACGATGAGGCCTTGGTACGCTCTCATAAAGAAAATCCTTCAAAAAAATCTCAGAATACCAAAGACGTTCTGTAAAATCCTATAAAATTAAAAAGAATTCATTCAAAAATATTTTAGGATTCCACACAACTTAAGAACATCCCTTAAAAAGTAAGAGAATCCCCTTAAATGGCTTACATCAAAAAAGCCACCCCCCCCCCCCCCTCCCCACCGTTTGGACAATGGCCCGGGTCAAATTTGGTGAACTAACAGCCCAGCGAGGACGAATGAAAAGCTTCCAGTCCATTACTGTTGGTGGTCTAACTCACACGCCTCCCCCAACACCTACCCACGCACCCCCTTCAAACCACCCCCACACCTCCCCACACCTCCCCACACCTCCCCACACCTCCCCACAACCCCCACACCTCC
>CAUDMG010003187.1:0-5000 GCA_958450375.1 Homarus gammarus | reverse complement strand
TAATATTGCTGAAATAAAAACAATACTAATAAATTCACAATACATCACAACATAGCACACACACACACACACACACACACATACACACACACACACACACACACACACACACACACACATACACACACACACACACACACACACACACAAGAGACGTGTGTTAAGTGATGGGGACAGGAGGAAAAATACGACCACAATTTGTCTGTCATAATAACTGTTATATATTCCTGAACTAACTCTTTCTCTCTCTCTCTCTCTCTCTCTCTCTCTCTCTCTCTCTCTCTCTCTCTCTCTCTCTCTCTCTCTCTCTACCACAACAAGCCACAATAACAACACCGTGTACTTCCCACAGTCACTGCTGGGAGAGCGGCTAGTGTCAGGCTATCAGATTCTCACTGTGGCTCTGAGGGGTGAAGAGAATGTTCCAGAGACTGACACTACAGACATTGTGTGTGAGAGAGACAGAGAGACAGACAGACACACAGACAGACAGAGACCAATTTTACCTTGTATCTTATATTTCTAACCACGTGACTCTGTAAGATGCGTCCCCAGTTCCTTCCCATCCCAAGAACAATTAACCTGAGAATATTTGAGAGTCCAGAACAAGAATGCCATCAATCAGACGCGGTGATCTGAGTTCCCTGAGAGATGCCTTTAGGGGGAGGAGGAAAAAACCCACACCATACGCACTCAGAACCCACACCATTATAGAACCCACACCATATAGAACCCACACCATATATAACCCACACCATATATAACCCACATCATAAAGTCACCAGTACCCACACAAGAACTAGACTCAACTATGGGCGACAAACGGACCGTCCCCTTTAACTGTCAACACCCTTTTCATCTCTCTCCCATGGCAGGTGATGAGGAAGCCACACTACACAATAAAAACAACTAAACAATTTTTTTACCTAAGAATAACTTTATTTTCATCACCTTTTTCAACCATTAAGTAAATTTCTAGAGTAAACTTTATTTATTTATTTGTTTGTTTATTTGTTTGTGGAGCGATAAACAGTATGCTAATTCAGGGTTGGGTGTTACTTGTCTGTGGGAACATAACACTGAATAATATATTTAGGTTATGGCTGCGTGTTCAAGACCTCCTCCTCCCTCTTTCTCTTCCTTCCTGGCCACCACATACACACACACACACAGGTACACACATACACATACACACAGGTATACACATACACATAATGGTTGCCCCCCGTGTAACGAGGATGGCCGGCCCAAGGGTCACCTAGGCGTGAATTTGTTTAAGGTGTAGAAGCTGTTGCCAACACAACAACCACACCCTGAGTTAACGAGCTGCATGACCCAGTGTCAAGGAATAGTCCGAGAAGACCGGACAACTCCCCAACTGCACTGGCTGACCATTACCCAGGACTACGATCCGCAAATTGATTAACATCCAGGTAAATGTAAATATTTAACTCATTAATTAACCCAGAACCTCACTTAACGTAGGTATGAAACCCTGTAGTCCCCTGTAGAAAAATGGTTAAAGGGAACTACAAAGCCCATTATCTCGGCTTAAAATTCCATTAACGGAAATACAAAACCCGTTACCCAGCTGTAAGTGAAACGCTTGAAATAAAACCTTTGGTATACACAGAAAAATATACGTTCATCAAGTAGTAGTGACACACACACACGCACACACACACACACACACACACGCACACACACACACACACACACACACACAGGTCTAATTTGTTCAGTAAATGCAAGTCTTCCTTCCTCGTCCCAGGTGTTGTCGCCGCTCTGAGTGGTCCTGTGGCCGGCGACCATCTAGTACTCATTCCTCTACTGTAAATGAACGCCACTGTACACTGAAGGTGGGCGAATGCTCGTCTGGCGAAGCGCCGATCGACATTTGGTCTGTAAATGAGCGCTATTGGACACTGAACATGGGTGAATGTTCGTCTGGCGTAGCGTCGACAGTCATTTAAATTGTATATGAGCGTCATTATACATAGAAGGTGGAAGAATGTTCGTCCATCTGGCAAAGTGTCGACCGTCACTTTCATTTTTGGACTGTAAATGAGCTCCACTTTACATAGAAAGCGGACGAAAGTTCGTCTGGCGTAGCGTCAATAATTGCGTCATTTCTGGGTGATGCAGAATGCCAAATACTGTCCATTGCTCGTGCTGGAGAAGTTGCTATGGAACAGAAATTGCGGTGTATCATTGTGGAACAGAAATAAACGCCAGGCACTGTTGCTTGCTTCTGCTGGTGATATGGTCGACATCACGAACCTTAATCACCAATTACCTTCATTTACCTCCACTTTATCATTTTTTCCACCCCTCCCTCGCCCTCTTTGGCAGACTAACACACCGTAATGACGTAACAATGACATCAACCACCAGAGCATAACACACACACGTGGCCTCAGGAACCAAATGAGATCCCATTATAAAAAAAAAAAATACTACAACTTGCTGATCAAATGAGAAACTCCTCCCCAAAAAATAAACACAGCAAAAAAATTATACAAAAGAAAAAAAATAACTTTAACGAGACATCTCTTGAGGATCTTGAAGGGGGAAAAAGAGAATCGGATTTTGGGGGGTTCCGGCTTGGGGAGGGTTCCGGCATGGGGAGGGTTCCGGCTTGGGGAGGGTTCCGGCTTGGGGGGGGGGGGAGGGTTCCGGCTTGGGGAGGGTTCCGGCTTGGGGAGGGTTTTGGCTTGGGGGGGGGGGGGATCCGGCTTAGGGAGGTCCAGCTTATCGTCTCATCGTTCACATCATAACAGAGAAGAAGTTGTGAGAGCATCCTCGATAATTATTTCCTGTCTTGTCTATCTGTCTCACCGATAGTTTCCCAATTTGTGTTTCCCTCTCTCTCTCACTCTCTCTCTCACTCTCTCACTCTCTCTCTCTCTCTCTCTCTCTCATTACAACTTCCGGATATCAGAATTTTCCTCCCATAACTTATTTTCCTGCCGCTGTTCGCCATTATCGGCAGAAAATATTTACACAAAGAAAATAATTCTGATCGGATTCCAATTTAGCGATGTGCTGTAGTGGTGGCGGGGAAAGTACCTAACAAGTACACGGACCAAACAAGTACACGACGGACGTTTATAACAATGCATACGGACCTAACAAGGCCAAACAAATACACGGACGTTTCTAACAATGCACACAGACCTAATAAGACCTAATAACTTTATGGACCTAACAAGAACACTGACCTAATAAGTACATGGACCTAACAAGAACACGGACCAAACAAGTACACGACGGACGTTTATAACAATGCACACGGACCTAATAAGACCTAATAACTTTATGGACCTAACAAGAACACTGACCTAATAAGTACATGGACCTAACAAGTACATGGACCTAACAAGTACACGGACCTAACAAACACACGTACCTTAAAACCACATTTACGTACCGGGAGAGAGAGAGTGAGAGAGAGAGAGAGAGAGAGAGAGAGAGAGAGAGAGAGAGAGAGAGAGAGAGAGAGAGAGAGAGAGAGAGAGAGAGAGAGAGAGAGAGAGAGAGAGAGAGAGAGAGAGAGAGAGACAAAGAAAGAGAAAGAATCAAAGAAGAGAGAGAGAGAGAGAGAGAGAGAGAGAGAGAGAGAGAGAGAGAGAGAGAGAGAGAGTACAGGCCTCCATAGTGCACACAGACCCACCTCTTTTACTACACCCTAATTGTGTCAACAGTTAATTGTGTACACTGAAGAGCTACCTGTAATGACCTCATTTACATGCCTACCACACTCTACCTGTGAGAAGATAATTTGCATATCTACCTGTTGTTATCAATAGAAATTTACATATCTAAATTTTAATGTATATAAATTTACATGCCTAACACACGCTCTTCCTATGTGTACATAATTTGCATATCTGTTTATGTGTATGTATATCTATTTACATATCGAATATATATATATATACTCTTTCTAATGTGTAACTGATTTGCATATCGAAATTTACATAAGAACGAAAAGAAAAATGAATAAGGAATCATAATTGGAAATCAAATTAAGGTGTGTGTGTGTGTGTGAGAGAGAGAGAGAGAGAGAGAGAACGAGAACGAGGAGAGAGGAAGAGGAGAGAGACCTGAGATGGAGGAGAGCGGAGGAGGTGAGACGGAGGGAGAAGAGAGGGAAGAGAGACGAGAACGTGAAAGAGGAGGGAGTGAGGGAAAAAGAGGAGAGGAAAAAAGAGAAAGAACAGAGTGAGAGAGAAGACAGGGGAGGAGGGAGACGGAAGGAATGGAGAGAATGGAGAGAGAGGGAAAGGATGATGAATGATGAGGAGGGAGATGGAGAGAGAAGGAGAGGGAAGGGAGAATGCGAGAGACCGGCGGTGAGAGAGGAAGGGACCGGACGAGAGAGAGAGGAGTGACGAGGGAGAGCCAGGAGCGGGGAGAGGAGAGAGGATGGAGAGAGAGGAGGAGAGAGGAGAGAGAGCGAGCGAGGAGAGGAGGAGAGAGATGAGGAGAGGAGAGAGAGACGAAGGCGAGAGAGAGAGAGGGGAGAGGAAGAGGACGTGAGGAGAGGAGAGAAGAGACGAAGAGAGAGAGAGAGAGGAGGAGAAGAGGAGGAGGAGAGAGGAGATGAGATGGACGGACCGAGAGAGAGGAGAGGAGAGGAGGGAGGAGGGAGAGAGAGTGGATAGAGAGAGCCTGTGAGGGGAGAGGCGATGAGCGAGAGAGAGGAGAGATGATGGGAGGAAGAGAGACCTGATGAAAGAGGGAGAAGAGGAGAGAGGAGGAGAGGGTGATGAGGGGAGGAGAGACGAGTGAAGAGCGGCGGAGGAGAGGAGAGAGAGGGAGGGGAGAGAGAGAGGAGAGATGAGGGGAGAGTGAGAGCGGAGGGAGGAGTGAGAGGAGGAATGAGAGAGGAGAGAGAGAGGAGAGCCACCACCATATGCGGCGAGAGATGACGAGAGGAGAGCCACCATTAGAGCCACCAAATGAGAGAGAGAGCCACAAAACCAATTTGAGAAGAG
>CAUDMG010003186.1:15000-19800 GCA_958450375.1 Homarus gammarus | reverse complement strand
AACTAAATTAAAATTCAAACGCCTTAACCTTACACACTATGACCCTGGGTTGGAGAGGGGGGATGGGGGAGGGGGCAAGACTCACCTAAATCACCCAGCAGGCGCTTTGTGACACCCAACAAGTGACCTTTGGGTGGGGGCAGTTTTCTCGCCAGATCTAGACCAGTGGGCAGTGTTAACCCCCAAAGGTCCCCGAGGCAGGAGTGACCTTTGGGAAGTTTTGGGATTATAAATAGAGTTGTAGGAGGTGGTGGTGGAGGTGGTAGGTTAGTGAAGTCCTTGGTGGTGGTGGTTTGTTGAAGAGGGTCTGTTTATTTTGATTGTTTTTATGTATGTTTGTTTGTTTTATTGTTGTTTGTATGTTTTTTTGTTTGTTTGTTTTGTTTTATTCTTCGTTTGACCGTTTTATTGTTTGTTTGTTTGTTTTTTTGTTATTGTTTGTTGGTATGTTGTTTGTTTTATTGTTTTTGTTTGTTTTATTGTTTGTTTTTTAGAATGATGTTTTTTGTGGTGTCATTATTGTTTGTGTTGTTGCTTGCTTGTTTGTTTGTGATGTGTTGTTTGTTTGTGGTTGGTGTGTGTGAGAGAGAGAGAGAGAGAGAGAGAGAGAGAGAGAAAGAGAGAGAGAGAGAGAGAGAGTATCAACACAATTTCCATACCATATATTTGCCAACAACTTTGTCATAACGTAACAGTGAGCCAGGGTCTCTCTCTCTCTCTCTCTCTCTCTCTCTCTCTCTCTCTCTCTCTCTCACCAGATTACACAGGAAATAGCTCCATTTATACTATACTCCCCGAATAATACGGTTAAATGCCCCCCCCCCCCCCCCACTCCCCAACCCTCCCCCTCTCTCTCTTATACTGGGGAGAGAATGCAAGGAATAAGCTCTCACTCTCACGCCTTCTTTGTGCAGTAACGCGTGAATGACCTTCTCTATGCCTCTTTTATGTACAAACGTCCCACGACCTTTCCTCCCTCCCTGCCTCTCCCTCCCCTGCCTGTCCCTCCCATACCTCTCCCTCCCCTGCCTCTCCCCCCCCCAGTCTCTCCCTCCCCAGTCTCTCCCTCCCCTGCCTCTCCCCCCCAGTCTCTCCCTCCCCTGCCTCTCCCTCCCCTGTCTCTCCCTCCCCTGCCTCTCCCTCCCCTGTCTCTCCCTCCCCTGTCTCTCCCTCCCCTGCCTCTCCCTCCCCTGCCTCTCCCTCCCCTGCCTCTCCCTCTCCTCCCTCCCCTGCCTCTCCCTCCCCTGCCTCTCCCTCCCCTCCCTCTCCCTCCCCTGTCTCTCTCTTCCCTGCCTCTCCCTCCCCTGCCTCTCCCTCTCCTACCTCTCCCTCCCCTGCCTCTCCCTCCCCTGCCTCTCCCTCTCCTGCCTCTCCCTCTCCTACCTCTCCTACACTCTCCCTCCCCTGCCTCTCCCTCCCCTGCCTCTCCCTCCCCTGCCTCTCCCTCTCCTACCTCTCCCTCTCCTACACTCTCCCTCCCCTGCCTCTCCCTCCCCTGCCTCTCCCTCCCCTCCCTCTCCCTCTCCTACCTCTCCCTCCCCTGCCTCTCCCTCCCTTGCCTCACCCTCCCTTGCCTCACCCTCCCCTGCCTCTCCCTCCCCTGCCTCTCCCTCCCCTGTCTCTCCCTCCCCTGCCTCTCCCTCCCCTGTCTCTCCCTCCCCTGCCTCTCCCTCCCCTGCCTCTCCCTCTCCTGCCTCTCCCTCTCCTCCCTCCCCTGCCTCTCCCTCTCCTACCTCTCCCTTCCCTGCCTCTCCCTCCCCTGCCTCTCCCTCCCCTGCCTCTCCCTCCCCTGCCTCTCCCTCCCCTGCCTCTCCCTCCCTTGCCTATCCCTCTCCTACCTCTCCCTCCCCTGCCTCTCCCTCTCCTACCTCTCCCTCCCCTGCCTCTCCCTCCCCTGCCTCTCCCTCCCTTGCCTATCCCTCTCCTACCCCTCCCTTCCCCGTCTCTACTTAACCCTCCAGTGTATATGATGGAGGTAATGTCTCTCACCTGTACTCTTAACTCCTGAACGATCCTGGTCTTGTCTTTAGTAGTGTCCTTTAGCAGTGTCCTTTAGCAGTGTCCTTTAGCAATGTCCTTAGCAGTGTCCTTTAGCAGTGTCCTTTATCAGTGTCCTCAGCAGTGTCCTTTAGCAGTGTCCTTTATCAGTGTCCTCAGCAGTGTCCTTTAGCAGTGTCCTTTATCAGTGTCCTCAGCAGTGTCCTTTATCAGTGCCCTCAGCAGTGTCCTTTATCAGTGCCCTTTAGCAGTGTCCTCAGCAGTGCTTTTTTCCTATCAACTGTGCGGAAAAGATTTCAAGCACCGTTTATGCGGCACTTAAGAGGCTGAGAAGAGAGAAAATATCACTATATATTCTCCCTGTTTACCTTCCTTCCTAAGACCACACTGGGAAAATCCTCTGCTGTATTTTCTTTCATGTCGAGTACAATAAGCCTTGTGAACGAGGCCGTGTAATGTGTTCAAAAGGTAACTCGATGCCGCTCCTTGAACTTCCGTATGTGTGTGTGTATAGGTTTAATAATAATAATAATAATTAACGGTTTATTGAAAGAGCTTGGCAGCAAGAAGGCTGAAAATATACAGTTACATATTTGGGGAATGGGTTACGAATTACAAAAAATATACAAGTAACATAAGTGACACAAATAAGACATATAATAACTAGATGTGGAAAAGCTCAAACTACAGTTCATTTCAACATAGTGACAGTGTAAGGAGCAGTGTTTACTGGGAGTGAATACACTGATTTATTACAAGTTATTGATAATTTGTACAATGGTTGGGACTGGGCTGTTCTTATAGCGATCAGTTCGTGCACGTATGGGCTGGATGCGGTTGTGGTGTCGAAGAGCAATTCTCGGACAAGGGATCTCAGGTGGGAGTATGAGCCGGTGTCGGGGATGGTGTAGAAGCTTCTTACCAAATTTGCAGCCGAGGTCGTGGTGATGGTCAGTGAGAGTCGAAAGGGTCAGTGTGTTGAGCGCTTCTTGATATAGGCTGTCACAACAAGTTGATTCACCATCGAAACTTTTAGACACAAATGATACTAAACATCGAAACATCAAAAGAATAATAATAAAGCATTGGATTACGTTAACACTGCATAAACATATAAAAACTAACACTGAAATTAACTAACGTGAAACAACACTGAATTACTTAAATGCAAACTAAGCAAATAATGATGGACATAAATAGACATAAATAGGTACTCACATACAAATACCACATTGGTGGCGACAGGAACAACACAAATAAATTAAGTACAAGTAACAGGTGACGAGTGTCACTCAAAGGATGTGGACTGTATGACAAGAGGACTGAACTAACTCCGTCAGTTGGTGGGTCCTATATATAAGGTCGGTTCCCGCAACGCGACTCGCCGGTGGGTCGTTAAACGATGCAGATGGTCGTTAGAGAACAAAGAATACTGGTTACAATACAAAATGAGTTTGAACAAATAATAAGTTAAAACCTTAACAGCACAGGGTAAGGTGACTAGATTATATAATAGTAAATACAACACATCATTACAGGAATAATATGGAACATGGAAGCAGGTATATAAAAAAAAATAGAAAAATACGACACGGTCGTAACAATATATATATATATATATATATATATATATATATATATATATATATATATATATATATATATATATATATATATATATATATATGCTGATAACCACCAGGAAAGAAGAAAACACGAAGTTCCCAAGCGCTTTCGTGTAATTCACATCTTCAGGGGTGAGTACAGACTAGATAGAGTAATGCAGAACAAGATGAATATATACAGAGGAGGGTGAGACCAGGTCCACAATGGTCAGGTAATGACCCTACTAATCTTTAAATGGCACACAACGGTTGGTGGTTGGGTCAGATGGGACAGTGACCCGCCCTCTCACCTGATCACAAATCTTCTTAATTACAAAGTTGTCCAGCTTGTACATGCCGTTACTCAAATTCATGTTGAATGCTTCGGTATGTTTAATAAGACTAGATTCTATGATGTTCCTACTATCAATTGAATTACATGGTAATATTGAGGAGGCATTATCCCAGTCAATGCAATGCTTGTTATCCCTCAAATGAACAAACAGAGCATTGGATTCCTGGCCTGTCCTGACACTGTATTTGTGTTGTTTAATTCTAGTTACAAGATCTTTACCTGTCTGGCCTAAGTAAAACATATTACATTCCTTGCAAGGAACTTTATAAATGCAACCAATTGTGTTGTTGGGGGAGTTCTTGATTAACATTTGTTTAACAGTGCATGAGTTTTTAAATGCCACATTGACGTTCCAAGATTTTAGCTGTGCCGGAATGTGTGAGAAATTTTTGTGAAATGGTAATATTAAGATATTCTTATGGTCATGGGTGGGCTTGGGATCAGTTCTATAAAAAGTTTTCTTAGTAATGTTTAAGCATTTGTCTATGAAAGATCTAGGGTATTTAAGGTTTGAGCCAATATTATATATATATTTGTATTCCTCATCGATGAATTCCGGACTGCAAATTCTCAAGGCACGTAAAAACATTGTTGTAAATACTGACTGTTTGACTTTATTATGGTGGGCAGAATAATAATGAATGTATGAACACACATTGGTTGGTTTTCTATAAATACTGAACTTAAAAGTGTTACCTATTCTGTGTATCAGACAGTCTAGGAATGGCAATTTACAGTCTTGCTCTAATTCCACAGTGAATTTGATCGAGGGGGCTAAGTTGTTAAGTTGTGGTAGGAAAACTTTTAGGTCCTCATTACATGGCCAGAGACATAATACATCAT
>CAUDMG010003186.1:7500-10000 GCA_958450375.1 Homarus gammarus | reverse complement strand
AGGTGTGGCACTCATCCAAGATTACATCCATGTAATAACAAAGGATGAGGAACAACGCCAATTTCTACTCCAGGTGGTCAGTGATCATCGAAAGAACTTTCCAAACTCTCTAAAAAGGACTGTAATAGAGGCACTCAAGAAGAATGACCTGTGTTGCTAAATTTCATTGATTTTGCTGTATTACAACTATTAACAACTAACTGTATTGATATTGACTATGTATTGTATACGATTTACACATTTACCGGTACTTGTTCAATATAAAAACTAGATAGTCTTTGTGGCACCTCTAAATTTTATCCAAATTTTTTAAAAAATGACAGATCATTGTTTTAATAGTATACACACACTTAGGCAGGGTGGTATCGTTGAAATTTAAACCAGAAAAAATTTCCGGGACCACCCTAATATATAATAACATGTATATATATTACATATATAATATATATACAAATATATATATGTATATATATTATATATGTAATATATATACATGTTAATATATATTAGGGTGGTCCCGGAAATTTTTTCTGGTTTAAATTTCAACGATACCACCCTGCCTAAGTACTGTGTATACATATTAAAACAATGATCTGGTCATTTTGTAAAAAATTTGGATAAAATTTAGAGGTGCCACAAAGACTATCTAGTTTTTATATTGAACAAGTACCGGTAAATGTGTAAATCGTATACAATACATAGTCAATATCAATACAGTTAGTTGTTAATAGTTGTAATACAGCAAAATCAATGAAATTTAGCAACACAGGTCATTCTTCTTGAGTGCCTCTATTACAGTCCTTTTTAGAGAGTTTGGAAAGTTCTTTCGATGATCACTGACCACCTGGAGTAGAAATTGGCGTTGTTCCTCATCCTTTGTTATTACATGGATGTAATCTTGGATGAGTGCCACACCTCTCTCAGCCACATCGTTAACCACTTTCATTGTCTTGAGCTTCTTTTGTGCTTTGCAATAACCTGCATTAGTTTGCCACAAAGATGGGGACAACTGTAGAAAGTCAGTTGGCAGATTGAGCATGTCAAAAAATTTACTTGTTGCAGAAGACACAAAATCTTCAAGGTGAATGTCATTCACGTCTTGAGGCTTAACCACTGCCTTCATGCGGTTACCATTTTGAGCCTTTTTTAGACTGTCCACCATCCTCTGCTTTGTTTCATCACCAACATTCATATCAAAGAAGGCAAAGCCAACAACTTCTTCATTGAGGTACCACAGATGATTGATAAATTTGCGGCAACCCTCTTCTGAAACCTCCTTGTCAACTTTTGTGTAGTCAGAAATCTTCTTCAGGAAGAGCAGGTCATTTGCTGGAGCTTGAACTGGCAAAGTAGCCAGGAACCATGCTTTAAAGTATACAAGGACAGCAAATCGAACCACCCTACTGAGTCCTTTGACTTCTCGGGCTGTTAACTTGAATTGTGACCGGAACATCCATATTTTGAAGGAATACAACAGCTTTGCCATCCACCTGGCTCTGTGCATGGCCCCAGGCCTCCTGAAAGATATCTTGCGGTGTGGAGTTCCTCCCAGGAATATAACAACCAATTCGAGTAATTCTCTATAGTCTTCCTGTGGCTGATTATCATTAAGGAAGCTCAATGCATTTTTCAGCAGACCTTCTCGATTTTCAGTCACAACCAAATCCATTTCTTGATCAGTGGCAGCTGTACTGTAGTCACTCTGCACAATGTTGGGCCAAAATGCTTGAAATCTCTTAAAAACAAGTATATCTGGCCCAGTTGATGGACCCATTACACGGTCAAATACTCCACCGATCACAACCTCATGCACATGATGACGGCATGGCAACCATAGGAGATTTTTCTCCAGTTTAATTTCGATGAGCTTACAGGCCCCAGTGTGGCGTCCAGTGTTGCTGCTTGTAGTGTCAAAAGACATTGCCACTATATAGTCTTTTAATTTCCAATCTTTGACCACTTCAACCACAGCATTAGCCATCGCTTCACCAGTTCCATTGGGCAACTTTGATACATTCAGCAATTGTTCATTCTCTTCATAGGACACAATGATTGGCAATCGATCATAAGTTTCTTTACCACCAGCTGTTTCAGGAAGTAGCTTTCCATCCCAATGAACAACAAGAGGGATTGTTGGATCAAGATTAAGTATAAATTGTTCTTTGGCAGACTTAAAAGACTGAACTCTCAACTTCATTCTTGATTGTCGAATTGTCTTCCGGTTGACTGCTACGTCTTCCACGTTGTGACCTAAAGTTTGAGCTGCTGCAGCAATCAAATGCACAGCATCACGATCACTAATCTTGGTGCGATCTAGTGCTTTGGCCAGAACAGGGGACATTATGTTTTTTGCACGTGGTTTCCCAGGTTTTGATTTTTTGGGAGGAGAACACTCTGACGCTGAAGAATTTACTTGTTCCTCAGACTCAGATGATGATGAGAATGGCGGATTCATTCCTTGTTTTTCATCTTCTTTTGTTTTCTGTGCCAAAGCTTTTGA
>CAUDMG010003186.1:0-2500 GCA_958450375.1 Homarus gammarus | reverse complement strand
TGTATGTGAGTACCTATTTATGTCTATTTATGTCCATCAGTATTTGCTTAGTTTGCATTTAAGTAATTCAGTGTTGTTTCACGTTAGTTAATTTCAGTGTTAGTTTTTATATGTTTATGCAGTGTTAACGTAATCCAATGCTTTATTATTATTCTTTTGATGTTTCGATGTTTAGTATCATTTGTGTCTAAAAGTTTCGATGGTGAATCAACTTGTTGTGACAGCCTATATCAAGAAGCGCTCAACACACTGACCCTTTCGACTCTCACTGACCATCACCACGACCTCAGCTGCAAATTTGGTAAGAAGCTTCTACACCATCCCCGACACCGGCTCATACTCCCACCTGAGATCCCTTGTCCGAGAATTGCTCTTCGACACCACAACCGCATCCAGCCCATACGTGCACGAACTGATCGCTATAAGAACAGCCCAGTCCCAACCATTGTACAAATTATCAATAACTTGTAATAAATCAGTGTATTCACTCCCAGTAAACACTGCTCCTTACACTGTCACTATGTTGAAATGAACTGTAGTTTGAGCTTTTCCACATCTAGTTATTATATGTCTTATTTGTGTCACTTATGTTACTTGTATATTATTTGTAATTCGTAACCCATTCCCCAAATATGTAACTGTATATTTTCAGCCTTCTGGCTGCCAAGCTCTTTCAATAAACCGTTAATTATTATTATTATTATTATTAAACCTACACACACACACATACGGAAGTTCAAGGAGCGGCATCGAGTTACCTTTTGAACACATTACACGGCCTCGTTCACAAGGCTTATTGTACTCGACATGAAAGAAAATACAGCAGAGGATTTTCCCAGTGTGGTCTTAGGAAGGAAGGTAAACAGGGAGAATATATAGTGATATTTTCTCTCTTCTCAGCCTCTTAAGTGCCGCATAAACGGTGCTTGAAATCTTTTCCGCACAGTTGATAGGAAAAAAGCACTGCTGAGGACACTGCTAAAGGGCACTGATAAAGGACACTGCTGAGGGCACTGATAAAGGACACTGCTGAGGACACTGATAAAGGACACTGCTAAAGGACACTGCTGAGGACACTGATAAAGGACACTGCTAAAGGACACTGCTGAGGACACTGATAAAGGACACTGCTAAAGGACACTGCTAAGGACATTGCTAAAGGACACTGCTAAAGGACACTGCTAAAGGACACTACTAAAGACAAGACCAGGATCGTTCAGGAGTTAAGAGTACAGGTGAGAGACATTACCTCCATCATATACACTGGAGGGATAAGTAGAGACGGGGAAGGGAGAGGTAGGAGAGGGATAGGCAAGGGAGGGAGAGGCAGGGGAGGGAGAGGCAGGGGAGGGAGAGGTAGGAGAGGGAGAGGCAGGGGAGGGAGAGGTAGGAGAGGGATAGGCAAGGGAGGGAGAGGCAGGGGAGGGAGAGGCAGGGGAGGGAGAGGCAGGGGAGGGAGAGGCAGGGGAGGGAGAGGCAGGAGAGGGAGAGGTAGGAGAGGGAGAGGCAGGGGAGGGAGGAGAGGGAGAGGCAGGAGAGGGAGAGGCAGGGGAGGGAGAGGCAGGGGAGGGAGAGGCAGGGGAGGGAGAGGCAGGGGAGGGAGAGACAGGGGAGGGAGAGGCAGGGGAGGGAGAGGCAGGGGAGGGTGAGGCAGGGAGGGTGAGGCAAGGGAGGGAGAGGCAGGGGAGGGAGAGGTAGGAGAGGGAGAGGGAGGGGAGGGAGAGGCAGGGGAGGGAGAGGCAGGGGAGGGAGAGTGTAGGAGAGGGAGAGGTAGGAGAGGGAGAGGCAGGGGAGGGAGAGGCAGGGGAGGGAGAGGCAGGGGAGGGAGAGTGTAGGAGAGGTAGAGAGGGAGAGGCAGGAGAGGGAGAGGCAGGGGAGGGAGAGGCAGGGGAGGGAGAGGTAGGAGAGGGAGAGGCAGGGGAGGGAGAGGCAGGGAAGAGAGAGACAGGGGAGGGAGAGGGAGGGGAGGGAGAGGCAGGGGAGGGAGAGGCAGGGGAGAGGAGAGGCAGGGAGGGAGAGGCAGGGGAGGGAGAGGCAGGGGAGGGAGAGGCAGGGGAGGGAGAGACAGGGGAGGGAGAGACAGGGGAGGGAGAGGCAGGGGAGGGAGAGACAGGGGAGGGAGAGGCAGGGGAGGGAGAGACTGGGGGGGAGAGGCAGGGGAGGGAGAGACTGGGGAGGGAGAGACTGGGGGGGGGAGAGGCAGGGGAGGGAGAGGTAGGGGAGGGACAGGCAGGGGAGGGAGAGGCAGGGAGGGAGGAAAGGTCGTGGGACGTTTGTACATAAAAGAGGCATAGAGAAGGTCATTCACGCGTTACTGCACAAAGAAGGCGTGAGAGTGAGAGCTTATTCCTTGCATTCTCTCCCCAGTATAAGAGAGAGAGGGGGAGGGTTGGGGAGTGGGGGGGGGGGGGGGGCATTTAACCGTATTATTCGGGGAGTATAGTATAAATGGAGCTATTTCCTGTGTAATCTGGTGAGAGAGAGAGAGAGAGAGAGAGAG
>CAUDMG010003185.1:0-63690 GCA_958450375.1 Homarus gammarus | reverse complement strand
AGTATCAATCACTTGGTTCAAAACAACATTACTTGTCGAACGGATGCGGCCATCACCGCGCAGGAAGGTAATTGTTGTCTGTCCTGCTCAGTCGATGTTCACAAAGTCACCTCTTCGTCCCTTTTCCTCTCCTCTTCCCTCCTCCCCTCTCCTCTCCTCCCCTCCTCCTTCTCCTCCTCTTCACCCTTCTCCTCTTCATTCTTCGCCTCCTCCTCCCTCACCCTCCCTCCTCCCGGTAGCATGTCATAATGTCCATCTCGCTTCCTCTATCCTCTGCTCACATCATGGTCCTCCCGTCTCTGTTGCGGTAAACTACTGTGCCATTATCGCAAAGTTGTGGCGTGAGTGATGGGTTCTCGCGTGCCTGATAGTGACGGTGCAGGTTCATAGTTAAGGTGACCTCCTTAGTGTAACTGCTGCCGGAATGTGTCTGTTACGGCTCTGCGCATCCACCGGGCTTGTTCCTCTTTGTAAAGTAAGTCAAGGAAAGATCTTATCATTAAGTGAAGTGTAGAGCAATAACAGAACGAAGTGTATTTCTTTTATGTAGTTCGGTGCATTCGCTCTCGAGAGTGTGATTGGTCGATACTTGTGCGATTGAATTCTTATATGATGTTACTGATGACTTGTTAATTATGTTATTGTTCCCGTGAGTGTCTATGAGAAACCACCCAGAAAGCCTCCATCGTCCTTACGACATTACTCGACATCAGCCTGAAACGTTTAGCAAATGTTCGTGTATTGAATTTCATGTAGAAGACGACTAGGCACATGATGATACCCGGGTTCGATTCCCAGCTTTGGGTATTGGAAGGCAATGTCCAATGTTTTCCTTCGCTACAGTTAATGGTCAGCTGCACTCCACGGTGGGTTCCGTGACACACACGTGCGTGTGTGTGTGTGTGTGTGTGTGTGTCAACAGGGAAGCCCTCTGGTGGCCCCTAAGCCGTTTTGGCTGCCCACCAAAATTCATCGCCCTTGTAAGGCACCTCCAGATGGCATGAATGGGCAGTGTCCTGCACAACGGCACCATGTCACAGTTCTTCCCCAGACAAACAGGGGTTAAAAAGGGTGTGCACTGGCACCAACTCTCTTTTCCATCTTCTGGCTGCCTTCCTTACTCGTGCCAGTGCCAATTTGGCCAGCGGGGTGAACATCGAGTACCGTGGGGAGTGGGGAGGGAGGTGGTCTTTTCAACATAAGACGACTCCAGGCAAGAACAAAGGTGTCGGCAGCTTCCATTACTAACTTCAGTATGCAGACGACCTCACCCTTGTTGCTCACACTGAACACGACCTACAGTGAAGATCCTGACAACCTATGGCAGACGCACGTATGCCCACTTCGGCCTTGGAGGTAATGTAAGTAAAAGACTCAGATTCTACTTTCAACACTTGCCCCTGGTTCAGGACACACCTCCAGCATTCCCGCCATCCTAAAGGTACTATACCTTCTCCTAATGTTGTCCCATTTTCGGTATCTCGGCTCCCACCTCGTCCACCCCCGCAGACATCGGATGAAGAGATTCAGCAATCGGAAGCCAGATGTGCATCTCAAGCCTTTTGCCAGACACCGAAAATTCGTAAGGAGCTGTAAGGAGCGGAAATTATAGTACAAAGTATGGCATGTATATCGGACAGTGGTCTTCCCACCAGCCTATAGGGCACGAGACTAGAGCAACTTTTAGTATGACAGGCAGGGGGGGAACAGGAAATTTACAGAGGCACCTGAAGGCACTTAAAAACTTTCACCAACGTAGCCTACGTTCCCTCCCGCCGAGTTCGCTGGGAAGACAAGAGAACAACTGCCTCGTATCTCTGCTGACACCAGACGTTGAACTGACCATGGTTACCCGCATGGACGACAGTAGACTTCCAAAGCACTCCTTTACAGTCACCTAACGAATAGCAAACGTAACGCCGGCGGGCAATTGAAAATGTATAAGGATAGTCTTAAGACAAACCTGAAAAAGTGTCAAATCGAACCCCCTCGACCTTGAATCGATTACTCCACTTCGTAACGCTTGGAGGAGCACCACGAGAAGGTGTCAATGCTTTCGAGTTAGCCCGACTGCAAATCGAGGCAGAAAAGCGCCAATGCCGAAAGACGCTGCTGCCGCCCCTCCCGACTACATGTAGCTTTCCACACGTGCAACATCTGTGAACGACCCTGCCGGTCCCGTATCGGTCTCTTTAGTCTCCATAAGCTCACGATTCCGAGTGATAGCAAAGTATTAGTAGTGTGTGTGTGTGTGTGTGTGTGTGTGTAACAGCTTATCAGTAAGGAAAGTTTATATGACGTTACTTTGGCTTAACTCCACAACGGTCGTACCAACGCCGAGGTAATGTAAATTAAAATGTGCCTAGTTTTTTTATTTTATCTGTAGTTGTTATTAAGCTCGATCAGTGTTATCCCAACTACTGATGTTCCAGTAAGACAATCTGTGACTCAGGAAGTTATATTTATTGTTGTTGTAACAGACAGACTGTTACCCCCACCAGATCCGTGCTGTACATCTACCTTCAATAGCAATGATTATAATTAGGAAACAACAAGAATAATCATTGAATTGTGTAAATTATCCAAAACGCTGACGTAAATAATATGGGGGACAACAAGGCGCCAAAGAGTGAACAATATGAGGTGTAACTCAGTGCCACATTTCGCCCCAGCTTGTGTTCAACGCTCGTCTGTCTTCTGATGCTGGTCAATGTGGACGTATTAATTCACAGTGTCTAGGCCAGCCTCAAGGCCAGCCTCAAGGCCAGCCTCTCCCATGGTCAAATTCTCAGAGACAATTGGATCATGATTAATTATTGTTGGATTTATTATTTTTTTCCTGATGCTGTTGAAAAATTAAAGAGTCAGAACCAGCTTCATGTTGGCTCCTTAGGAAGTGGGGAGACCTGTTGTCTTTCCTGTGTTTATATTTCTTATTGTAAACAGTAAACAAGTAATCGGCACCCATTCAGTTGTTGGTCACTTAAGCTTGATCTTCGCAGGCTTGTATACTTTGATCAGTAGTTTACTATTAAATAAAATGTACATAAAGAAAGAGCCATCACGGGGTGAACTGTGGCGCCCTGACCACCTGAGGATACGACACACGTAAATGTTATGGTTGACGTTTACTGCGGCGGCCGCATCTTCTGGTGTAAGAGGCTTTTCTACTGCAGCTATTCTCGTCTCTTTACTGCAGGTCATCATGTGTAGTGCATCACAAGTCTGATCACTATAGCACTCGTGTTAACAGCTGTGTGCTCCTTCACCGCTGCTCTGGACTTGTTATGGTCATGCTCTCTACTCAGGAGTGCTTGTGTACATTTAACGTATCGACTCAGTGTGTACCGATCACTTTAGACAACTTTTTAACTCGGTTACACTGTGACACCTACAGGACCAGCGGTAGTCTCTTTTAGCATGTCTGTATAGTGGGCTGTATCTTAGCCATAGCAATAATCAATGCGTCCTGAAGTTGTGATAATGAAACACAAGATTACAATTTAAAGAATGAGCAGGTAAAGAAAACGAACCACCATGATTTCATGTCATTACAAAATGACTTAATAGACTGAGTTGGGTGATAAAATGAATTTCACTGTTGTAATCAGACACAATAATAAACCGTAGCTGCATGAGGTTGATTACACACCATACCAACACGTCACTGTATAATCCTCATCAGACCAAACATTAGTAAAGCCATCACACTTCATCACACATCTCAGGAACGGGTGTCTGGGCTCAATGGGTGGTTCTGCACATCGACCAGCTGCGCACGGTGGTTTGTTTAATCACTTGCCTATTAATACAGTATGTAATAATTTCCACACTGCACATTAAATTTTACACTATTACTTTGTTGACTCCTATGTTAGTTGTCCTCTGCCTGGGGTTGTAGAGGATAGTGCTCAGAGTAAATGTTGGTCAATCAAACATCACAACAGGTCCATTGTCGTCTTCCAAGTCCCCATTTTTTTCACGTACTGAAGACGTAACAAGGGGTTGGTCATCTGCACTGTGACTCGACATGGATTGCACCCTTGTCATTTGCGTTGTTATTTCAGGCAGTAATCGTGTCTCCCTAACTTTACAGCTCCCGGACTTGATCTACGACTGACAGCACAAAGAATACGAGCCATACAAAGTGACGACCTCGTAGCCTCTATGTATGCCTTCTATAATAATAATAATAATATCTCACTGTAACGAACATTAACTAACCTACCTAAGCCACACTACGTAAGTACATTGAAGACCCAAAACTAAAAGAACTTGTGTGTATTGCCAACTAGTTAGGTATGGGCTACAACCAACTCGGAACATTTCAAATGCTAAAATTGTTTCAAACTTCTCTGGTGGGGTGCGGGACCGTGCAAATGAACTTCGTATATGCAAACAACTTGAATCTACATAATTCCCTAAGCAAAGCCTGAGAAGGCATCAACCACAATCGTAGGTAAAAATAGCAGAAACGTTTCCTATCCAGACTGCAAACGATGGAAGGAGAGTAAGATGATCTCATGATTGTAGCCTCTACATGTTGCGTACCATAGCTCAGGAACTTGTGTACAGGAAGTGTGTGGAGAGAAAATATCTTCTCAACTTTATGCTAATGAAGTAAGACGATGATTGTGATGTTCCATTCACTGATTTACTTGTGAACAACAGATCCACCATCACTGTATAACAAAATTCAGGTCAAGTCAACAGGGCGATTCTTTTACTGTACTAACAGTGAATAATTTAATATACATTTACCGTTTATAAATTATTCTTCCCTTTACTCTTGTTATTTCACTTTAACTTTACTGTGTCACTACCACGAGTCTCAATGCCGGATGTTTGTCTTTACTGATGGAGGGAGGCAGTGTTGGAGGGAGAGTGACTGGTGGAGTGTGAGGGTGGAGAAGGGCGGAGAGCAGAGGGGTGGAAGTGTAGGTATAGTACAAGACATGTTATCTTCTCACACTAAGTTACAACCTTCCATTACTAAACACTGGTGACAAACTGAACACTGAAATAGTACATAAGAGTTATGAGAGAGAATTACAGAAACACAATTGGAGGGACACATGCAAGAGGGATTATTATTAAACAAATTACAACACTTGTTACAGCAGACTACGAAACATTACTTACGTGACTAAATCTTTTCTAGCCAACAGTGACATGGGTGGGGGCAGGAGGCTGCCTGGTTATCCCAATGGCTTAGAGCCAAATATTTGAATCTGTGTCTAATGCAACCAAACTTAATTAACACTTACCCAACCCAACCCCCCGCCTCCCTCACAGGTGTCTGGTGGTCTGTTATACACGCTCCTCCTATTAACACCTTCATTAAAATAACAAAGAACAATGGCCAAAAGTGAAGCATTATTATTAACGAGTAAATTATTGTTGCCGCTAACATTGTTTCTTGTATTTAGATTGTGAAGAAGATATATTGTAATATTTTCTTCCGTGCAGTCTGATAATAGCAGTATTAATAATAATAATAATAATAATAATAATAATAATAATAATAATAATAATAATAATAATAATGATAACAAGAGTAATGATAAAATAATGACACTAGTAATAATAATAATAATTATAGTAATGATAATAATAATAATGATGATGTTTATTGTGGAGTGTGTGCATCCGCGCACGAGTGAGTGTACGTGTTAATATAGTAACGCAATAAAGTTAAAGTGAAATTACTAAAACACGAGAAATAGATTGGACCAATACAGTCAGATACCGACGAGCTAACTGATAACGACGGAGAAATGAGCAATAATCTGAATAGATATTTTTCAACAGTTTTCACCACCGAAAATTTAAACATGATACCCGAGGCAGCGACTACCTGTATATACAGAGATAGTGAAGAAAACAGATTAAGCGAGGTAGTAGTGACTAGTAACGATGTTAGTAAGCAAAAGATAAGCTAAAGCCTAAAGAGTCACCAGGTCCCGTTGAGATATTTGCCAGAGTATTAAAGTTATGTAAGGAAGAGCTTAGTATGTCCTTAGCAAATTTGTTTAACACGTCACTAAAAACGGGTGTAGTACCAGAATCCTGGAGGATAGCGAATATAATACCGATTTCCAGAAGGGAGATACATCACTATCCTCTAACTACCGGCTCATCATTTTAACACCAATTGTAGGTAAATTACTGGAAGCAATAATTTCAAACTCTATTCAAAACCACCTGGAGAAGCACAAGTTGATCAATGATTCCCAGCATGGCTTCACAAGCGGGCGTTCATGTCTAACTAATCTATTTACATTCTTTTCAGCTGTTTTCGAATCGGTGGACGACGGGCACGATTCTGATGTGGTTTATCTCGACTTTAGCAAAGCCTTCGACAGAGTCCCCCACAAAAGACTAATACAAAAAGTGGAGGCTCATGGCATTGGAGGAGATATTCTAAAATGGATTAGGGCTGGGTTACAGGACAGGAAACATCGAGTAATCATTAACGGCACTAAATCCGATTGGAGTAACGTCACTAGTGGAGTACCCCAAGGCTCAATACTTAAACCATTATTATTTATTATATACATAAACGACATAGATATAGGCGTAGACAGTAACATAAGTAAATTTGCTGATGACACTAAGATAAGTCGTATAATTAAATCTGACGTGGACTCCGTAAAACTACAGGAAGATCTAAAAATAAATTTCGAGTGGTCTGAAAAATTACGGATGAAATTTAATGTGGACAAATATAAAGTACTCGGTATAGGAGATGTAAACAGCGAAACCAGATATCAGATGAACAACGATGTTACAGAGAAATTCGACTGTGAGAAAGATTTAAGAGTAATGATAAGTAGGGACTTTAAACCTAGTAAACAATGTGTATTTGCTCTAAACAAGGCTAACAAAGTGCTTGGGTTCATACAAAGGAGTGTTAGTTACAAGACTAGCAAAGTCCTCCTAAAACTATATCTTGCGCTTGTGAGACCTCACTTGGTTTACGTAGTTCGGTTTTGGTCACCGCACTACAGAATGGAAATAGAATCCCTTGAAAGAATCCAGAGGAGAATGACGAGACTAATCCCGGGAATTAGAAACCTTCAGTACAGAGACAGGTTAAAGCATCTTAATCTGCACTCCGTCGAGAGACGTAGAGTGAGGGGCGATATGATCGAGATGTATAAATGGATGTCGGGTAAATAAAGGTGATATAACAAAGGTACTCAATCTATTCAACCAGAAGCGAACTCATAACAAAGGTTTTAAATTTGACAAATTTAGATTTAGGCGCGAAATAGGTAAACATTGGTTTGGAAATAGAGTAGTGGATGAGTGGAACAAGTTACCTAACATCATCATTCACTTGAATACGCTGGGTAGCTTCAAACAGTTTGGATGGATATATGAGCGATGAGGGTTGGGTGTAAATGGGACTGCCCAGTATGGGCCAATAGGCCTGCTGCAGTTTCCTCCATTCTTATGTTCTTATGTTCCTTGACACTCCCTCCATGTTAAATACTTCAAGGTTTAGCCTCAATAACTCCTTGACACTCCCTCCACAGTAAATACTTCAAGGTTGAGCCTCAATAAACTCCTCCACTGCCGCCATTGTTCGACTGTCATTGTCAAATATCTCCCCACCAAGCTAGGATTGGAGCTTCGGTAATAGGCAGCTAAATGTGGAATAGTTAGGGAGGATGATTTATGGTAAACCTGCCTCATGTTGTAGTACAAGGTGTGTCCTGCCGTTAAAATGTTGACTTGCAAAATTTAGAGACAACAACTGGTTAAGTTCAACCGTTCTGAATTCCAAAGCCATGATGCCGCGGTTCTCACTACCTGAGGCAACCTCAACCTGCTGAGCCCTGGCGATACTTCCACTGTTTGCTCACTTGTTTAAGTGAAGATCAAAGTATTAGGTCACTTTTCATCAGGAGCTGCTCACTACTTAACAGAGTGCTAGAATCTGTTAATACCATCACACAAGATTTCAGTAAATATTTGGTCAAGTTCTACTCTCATCCCTGTCAATATTCTCGGCATCTCTCTCGTTTTCAAATTGCTGTAATCTGTTTTCTTATTTATAGGAAATAATAATAATAATAATAATAATAATAATAATAATAATAATAATAAAAATAGTAATAATAATAATGGTAATAATAATAATTTTAATTATAATAATAATAATAATAATAATAATTCGTAATAATAATAATAATAATAATAATAATAATTCGTAATAATAATAATAATAATAGTAATAATAATAATAATAATAATAACTCTCCTCAGCAATCCGAGAAGATTTTTGTCTTTAAATCTCGCGAAACATATTCCATTATGCTATTCCTATTATATTAACTATTCTTTGGCTACCGGAGGTTCCCCTAAGCTGAATAAAATCGTCTGGCGGTAGGCAGAATAAAACGATAAATTTCGGGAATTGCATCGAAAGGGTTAACCGGAGGTGGGATGATAGTACCTGTAGCTAGGATAGTCCACGATATTTTACACCAACTTAAGGAGTTGTGGACGGGGTGAACCTTCAGTGTTGTACCAAACATAAACCCAAATGATATTCGTCATCATTTTCAGATGTATTGGGGCTCACCTGTATCCCCACAGGTGTATTGGGGCTCACTTGTATCCCCACAGGTGTATTGGGGCTCACTTGTATCCCCACAGGTGTATTGGGGCTCACTTGTATCCCCACAGGTGTATTGGGGCTCACTTGTATCCCCACAGGTGTATTGGGACTCACTTGTATCCCCACAGGTGTATTGGGGCTCACTAGTATCCCCACAGGTGTATTGGAGCTCACTTGTATCCCCACAGGTGTATTGGGGCTCACTTGTATCCCCACAGGTGTATTGGGGCTCACTTGTATCCCCACAGGTGTATTGGGGCTCACTCGTGTCCCCACAGGTGTATTGGGGCTCACTCGTGTCCCCACAGATGTATTGGGGCTCACTTGTATCCCCACAGGTGTATTGGGGCTCACTCGTATCCCCACAGGTGTATTGGAGCTCACTCGTATCCCCACAGGTGTATTGGGGCTCACTCGTATCCCCACAGGTGTATTGGGGCTCACTCGTATCCCCACAGGTGTATTGGGGCTCATTCGTATCCCCACAGATGTATTGGGGCTCACCCGTCTCCCCACAGATGTATTGGGGCTCACCCGTCTCCCCACAGATGTATTGGGGCTCACCCGTCTCCCCACAGACGTATTGGGGCTCACCCGTATCCCCACAGGTGTATTGTGGCTCACACCGTATCCCCACAGGTGTATTGGGGCTCACTCGTGTCCCCACAGATGTATTGGGGCTCACTCGTATCCCCACAGGTGTATTGGGGCTCACTCGTATCCCCACAGGTGTATTGGGGCTCACTCGTATCCCCACAGGTGTATTGGGGCTCACTCGTATCCCCACAGGTGTATTGGGGCTCACCCGTCTCCCCACAGATGTATTGGGGCTCACCCGTCTCCCCACAGACGTATTGGGGCTCACCCGTATCCCCACAGGTGTATTGTGGCTCACCCGTATCCCCACAGGTGTATTGGGGCTCACTCGTGTCCCCACAGATGTATTGGGGTTCACTTGTATCCCCACAGGTGTATTGGGGCTCACTCGTATCCCCACAGGTGTATTGGGGCTCACTCGTATCCCCACAGGTGTATTGGGGCTCATTCGTATCCCCACAGATGTATTGGGGCTCACCCGTATCCCCACAGATGTATTGGGGCTCACCCGTCTCCCCACAGATGTATTGGGGCTCACTTGTATCCCCACAGGTGTATTGTGGCTCACTCGTTTCCCCACAGGTGTATTAAGGCTCACATCGTATCCCACAGGTGTATTGAGCTCACTCGTATCACCCACAGGTGTATTGGGGCTCACCCGTATCCCCACAGGTGTATTGAGGCTCACCCGTATCCCTACAGGTATATTGAGACTCACTCGTATCCCTGCAAGGTATATTGAGACTCACTCGTATCCCTACAGGTATATTGAGACTCACTCGTATCCCTACAGGTATATGAGACTCACTCTTATCCCTACAGGTATATTGAGACTCACTCGTATCCCTACAGGTATATTGAGACTCACTCGTATCCCTACAGTATATTGGAGACTCACTCGTATCCCTACAGGTATATTGAGACTCACTCGTATCCCTACAGGTATATTGAGACTCACTTCGTATCCCTGTAGGTGCGCCTACAATTAGTTTGCTTCGCTTTAATGCGAGACCATTGTTCTCTTGGGCTTCAAAACACTCACCAAAATCTAGTGAGATCATTCTTGGTCAGTGTCCAAATACCTCCCAAGTTTCAAGTCCTGTGTGTCCGTGTATTTAATTTTCAAGCTCACCCAGACACGCACACCAACCGCCCTTAACTCACCCAGCAGGAGTTAAAAAGATGGACAGTGTTGACAGAGTGGCACTACACAGGCCGGGTCTTGGCAGGCCCTCACAGCCTTAGCAGGAAATAATGACTGTACAGATTTATCACGCACTTAAATATGTCATTAACCAGTTAGTTACACAGTAACTTCAAACTTATATTAGACTGTCATGGCGGAGTTACTTACTCCAACCCAAGAAGGATGTTTCCGAGGTATTGGTCTGTTATGTCTCTGGTGGTACTGTGCCGTTTACTGCAGCAGCCACAGATGTTTCTCATCCACATATTTTGTTGGCAGCGGTTCAAGGTTAAATTATTGGAAACCTTAGCGTAAAGAGCACCTGAGCTGACGTGTTTATTTGATACGATCCCGCACCGTGTACACTCGCCAACAGTTTAAAACCGTCACCGCACCGTGTACACACACCAACAGTTCAATACCGTCACCGCACCGTGTACACACACCAACAGTTCAATACCGTCACCGCACCGTGTACACACACCAACAGTTCACCACTGTCCCACCGTGTACACACGCCAACAGTTGAACACTAATCCCGCACCATGTACACACGCCAACAGTTCACCACTGTCCCCGCATTGTGTACACACGCACACAAACACACACACACACACACACACACACCAACCAACAGTTCAACACCGTCACCGCACCGTGTACACACGCCAACAGTTCAATACCGTCACCGCACCGTGTACACACACACCAACAGTTCAACACCGTCACCTCACCGTGTACATACGCCAACAGTTCAACACCAATCCTGCACCGTGTACACATACACCAACAGTTCAACACCGTCTCCGCACCGTGTACACACATCAACAGTTCAACACCGTCTCCGCACCGTGTACACACACCAACAGTTCAACATCGTCTCCGCACCGTGTACACACGCCAACAGTTCAACACCGTCTCCGCACCGTGTACACATACACCAACAGTTCAACACCGTCTCCGCACCGTGTACACATACACCAACAGTTCAACACCGTCTCCGCACCGTGTACACACGCCAACAGTTCAACACCGTCACCACACCGTGTACATACACCAACAGTTCAACACTCACGTTGTTGACTGAGTACAGTAGAGCATGTGGACCTCTCAGTCACCATGGACGTTCATGACTCAGAAACAGTTAATAGTGGATGGTTTGTGTGTCCCAATTTATTACTGATGACTGAAAATACGGAAATCCTTTATGGCATCAGAGGTCACCAACTGTGGTGAGTGTGGCCAAGTGGGTCGACCTGCTTTATGGAAGTCATACATCTACCAGACTCAGGACCGCACCTCCTTGCTGCACTGTCCTCATATCACTATACAAGATTTAGGTTACCTGAGAGCGTGAAGATAAAGCTAAACGTTTACACACAACCTTCACTACATATCTTCACTTCTTTTATAGGTTTATAATTTGTTGTTATTATTTCCTATAACATTGTTGGGAACGGTTGCCAGTTGTGCTTCACTTTTACATGGCTTTCTTTACCCGTTTTACTTCATCTCTACCTTCCTCATCACTGTAGCTCTACCTTCATCATCACTGTAGCTCTACCTTCATCATCACTGTGGCTCTACAGTACCCTCCTCACCACTGTAGCTCTACCTTCCTCATCACTGTAGCTCTACCTTCATCATCACTGTAGCTCTACCTTCATCATCACTGTAGCTCTACCATACTCACCACCGGAGCTCTACCTTCCACACCACCGTAGCTCTACCTTCCTCATCACTGTAGCTCTACCTTCATCATCACTGTAGCTCTACCTTCCTCACCACCGTAGCTCTACCTTCCTCACCACCGTAGCTCTACCTTCCTCACCACTGTAGCTCTACCTTCCTCACCACTGTAGCTCTACCTTCCTCACCACTGTAGCTCTACCTTCCACACCACTGTAGCTCTACCTTCCTCACCACTGTAGCTCTACCTTCCTCACCACTGTAGCTGTACCTTCCTCAACCCTGTAGCTCTACCTTCCTCACCACTGTAGCTCTACCTTCCTTACCACTGTAGCTCTACCTTCCTCACCACTGTAGCTCTACCTTCCTCACCACTGTAGCTCTACCTTCCTCACCACTGTAGCTCTACCTTCCACACCACTGTAGCTCTACCTTCCTCACCACTGTAGCTCTACCTTCCTCACCACTGTAGCTCTACCTTCCTCACCACTGTAGCTCTACCTTCCTCACCACTGTAGCTGTACCTTCCTCAACCCTGTAGCTCTACCTTCCTCACCACTGTAGCTCTACCTTCCTTACCACTGTAGCTCTACCTTCCTCACCACTGTAGCTCTACCTTCCTCACCACCGTAGCTCTACCTTCCTCACCACCGTAGCTCTACCTTCCTCACCACTGTAGCTCTACCTTCATCACCACTGTAGCTCTACCTTCCTCACCACTGTAGCTCTACCTTCCTTACCACCGTAGCTCTACCTTCCTCACCACTGTAGCTCTACCTTCCTCACCACCGTAGCTCTACCTTCCTCACCACCGTAGCTCTACCTTCCTCACCACTGTAGCTCTACCTTCATCACCACTGTAGCTCTACCTTCCTCATCACTGTAGCTCTACCTTCCTCATCACTGTAACTCTACCTTCCTTACCACTGTAGCTCTTCCTTCCTCATCACTGTAGCTCTACCTTCCTCATAACTGTAGCTCTACCCTCCTCATCACTGTAGCTCTACCCTCCTCATCACTGTAGCTCTACCTTCCTCACCACTGTAGCTCTACCTTCCTCACCACTGTAGCTCTACCTTCCTCACCACTGTAGCTCTACCTTCCTCACCACTGTAGCTCTACCTTCCTCATCACTGTAGCTCTACCTTCCTCATCACTGTAGCTCTACCTTCCTCATCACTGTAGCTCTACCCTCCTCATCACTGTAGCTCTACCTTCCTCATCACTGTAGCTCTATCTTCGTCACCACACTGCTAACACCTCCCAACACTATTATCGTTTCCTTGTTCTTTATTGATGATGTTTACACAATGTCTGTGCTGTCCTTATTTTCCATCCTCAATTTTATATTCCTTCTTCCTTATTCTTTTCTCTCACTTATGTTCATTTTCCTTATTTATTTACCTCTTTGCTGCCCTAATTAGTTGTAAGTGCTTGAAATTCTCCCTTAATTTTTTTTCTCAAGCTTCTTTCTTCTCCTTTATCGTAAGCTGTGTTTAACAATTCCATCACACTGTCTTTACTCTCCTCTTGGCTATATGGACTGATGAGATATACTGTATATGTAGCCTCGTGTTTCCCAGTTGAATTCGGTAAAATGCTACTCTGACCACATAGTTGGCACGGGCAATCCCCCAATGGAGGTTTACGGCGCCTAACAAGCACGATGAACAGGCTTTGTGTTGAATATACCAAAGCCTAGGAATGCTTTTGTTGTCCTTGTGGCGCAGTGGTAGCGATCCCTGTTCACTCGCAGAGATTCAGGGTTCCCGACTAGAAAGGTATTGTTTATTAATAACAATGGTAATGATAGTAATGATTAAAATAGTATCATAGTGTTTTATCAATCCAAGTCCAGTGGTGTGTTAAGCAGGATAAAACAACAGATCTCTCACCTCGCGGACATTACTGTACCTGCATTGTTTAACTTTCCTCTTGTATTAATTTTTATTCTGTAGTCAATTTTCCGTAATGACGATATGTTCCCCCACGGAGGCCCCACCCGACAGCCAACCTAAGTATTTGTCGTATTTCTGAGTTGGTTATAAAGGTGAATATATCTCATATTTTCACTAATGCTCTTGCTAATGTGTTGTTGATGGATGGTGTTGTGGAGGCAGAGTCTCTCGATCTTTCCCTGTTTGTCTGTGTGTTTATACTGTATATATATGTCTGTCTCTCTCTGTATGTCATTCTCCATGCGCATTATATGTGTCTGTCTGTCTGTCTCTGTATATCATCCTCCGTGTGAATGCATTTCTTTTATTCTCTCTCAATCCCCCCTCTTTCTCAACCTCTCTCTCTCTTCTAACACCATAACTCACTATCTTTACCTTATACTAAACTCTGCCATCTTAACCAAGTGCATTCTAAATACAGTTAAATCTATCATAACATTTTAACACAGGCATATTAAGGTTTGAACCTTCGGGTAGGGACAGTATTATATTTCCTAAGAGCCCCTGTTTGTGTATTGAAAAAACTTATTATTCTGGAAGGAGGTGAGAGGAAAGCTGATGTGGTGATGGTATTTGAGGTCGTACAGCCAAGGTGAATCGGCCACTGGTTTAGCATTGCAGTCAACCTATCTCTAATTACTTTGCATGTATCTATTCTACAAGCTCATCATGTATCTCTAGTTTGTTAGTTGGGATACAGTTCTCTCTACATATAGCCATTGGTGTCAACGTATGAACCATTGATATAAACGAAGTTTACCCAACAATGAAAAGAATCAAGAAACGTCTGGTACAGCTTTAGTCATGTCAACAAGTACTAGACTTATACCCTTTCTGTAGCTACAAATAGCTGATTGGTTCCCCTGAGCGTTTTACCCCCCTCCCCCCCACCTTCCCCCCCCCCCCCCCGGACTGAGCGTGTATAAGCCCATATTTATATTGACCTTTTATGCTAAATGTTTACAATTTTCTAACATCCTCTCTGAAGTGCTAATGCCGTGAAATCATTTGCATTTTAGTAATTAAGATATTTAACACTATTTTAGATAATAACAGATCTGCTTACCAATTGTGAATACATTTAGTTTGAGTTGTCTGTGAACCAATTAGCTATTAGTACAGAAGAAGGGCGTGGCTTACGGGCCAGGTAAGTGTGGAATACTTGTAGGTTCATGGACAACTCCTGTGTCCTACCACTATTACTGACGCACCGTCATACCCTTGTCCAAGTTTGTCTTGAAATCAATTTTGTGACTTTGCAGGATATTTAAATGGAGATAAATTTATAAATTTTCGAAACTGTTTTGACATAAAAGTTCATTAAAAATATCTCTCGCACTACCCTCTTTTTACCACGCTGTGAAAGTAGGTCACATCGGCATGGCTACCTATTGGGGACAGTTTTAATGTAAGTCACTGTATACTATACCTTTGGTATGTAAGGAGGCAGCGTGGCCGGCACTGCTCTCGACCGCTTACACTTCTCTTTGTAAAGTTAGGTACCGGACACATTTACAGATGGGTGGACTGGGAGTGCCCTGGGATCGAACCGGTAACCTTTTAGGGCAAGAGGCGAATGCTGTTTGCAATCTTCCCCCACAGACCTGAAAACAATTTAAGATTATGATTAATTTACACTTTTCTTAATGTAAGTTTTACCCTAACCTATTTAATATGGAAATTATTATGTTCTACAAGAAAACCTCTTGTTCCAGTTTCGGATTTTGGGGGGATTTTTCAGTCAAAGGAAATAAATAAGCCACATGCCTTTTCCCCTTCTTCGTGCTCAGTTTGAGAATGAGGGACAGTTTAAGTCCTCGCCAAGCCTTCTTGATCAAAGCTCACTTTTCCTCACTTTTGATCGTGACATTGCAGTCTTGGAGACGGCAGTAAATTGGAAGGAATCTGTCTGCTCACCTGATCAATGGATGCAGATAATACAGACAGACGGTAAAGGCGAAGGACCTTGTGTTCCTCATCACAGTGATGGACCAGACCAAGTATGTTTCCCATCTCCCCGACAACCAGGCTCATCCTTTAGACGTTTGCTGACCAATTTATCAGAAATATCCATAACAAAAAGTAATATAGGAAAAATAAATCAAAATTATTTAATTCTAAAGCTATATTGCCCGGCAACGATAAAACATATCTGGCGGAAATTTTGCTCAAGCAATAGAAAAATTCATCGACTGTGCGCCAATTAATTGCTGATCATTTCCGTCTCTCAGAATGTGCAAAATACAATATACTTCCAAATAACTCCTCCCCCCCCCCCCCAAAAAAAAATAGAAATCGAACAAAATTTGAAAACAGAATATCGAGTTGAAGTTCGAAATACCCATATTTCAGTTAAACTTAGAATTTTTTGATATATGACGGTTATAATCTAAAATTATTGAAGTACCAAATTGTAAAAAAAAATAAAAGAATAAAAGATCAAAAAAATAAAATAAAAATCGACCCACGTTTAGCACAGCTACGTCCATTTGAAGTTCACATAGTGAACTTTGGCCTTGACGGCCGGGGACCTCACCGCTGGGGCAACATAGAAGTAATGTTTCACTGAATGGGGGTTTTGTTTTAGTAGCGATGGCCACTCAGCACTGAAACTTCAGGGCCGTTATGAGGAAAGTTGCCTCCGTTTTCACGATTTAAAAGAAGAAATAATTTTTTCGACCATATGCCCGAGCTGCATCCTTAAGCTTCCCAAGGATGGGGAGGTTAGGTGAGCTTTAGATGGCAAGTTAGTGTAATATTCTGCCACCTGATAAGAATTGAAACAAATTGGGTGGTGGATGAGGGAGATGGTACAGTATGTCAGAGTGTCTTCCATCTACATAAATAGACATAGCCACGAGTCTACTGACCTTTGTATAAGACACGATCTTTGCAATAGACTAATTGCCAGATACCGCCGCAGAAACAGGTAAACTAAACACAGGTTATGGACATACAAAAGCCTTTCATGACCACTCGATGAAGAATCCATCTATACTTTAGTTGACAACAAAATTTATGTGTTTTTGTTATGTTGTGAAGAGTAACGCTTTTGTTGATGACATAAAATAATAGTTACTGGAATACACGTCCACCGCGGTGTAAAATTTTGTATAGCCACCAGTGCAGGAACATGTTTACAAACACATGTTCCCAGTTTACGGTATTATTGTACAGAAACAACAACACGACAGTCGAATGTAGAGTTTTTCATTTTTTCTATGACATAATTTGGTGTGAAAATAATGATATTTTCTTGTTTGTAAACTTTTATCCTCCTATATTGGACAGTGTTGTGGCCTCGGTTATTTGGCTTAACTTGTTGCTTCTTCCTCTTTATACCATTACTTTATTCGTTTTCAGTCTTACTCTTATCCTCTCCCCTTCTGTCTCTCTTTATTTTCACTTAATCACCCTCTTCCCTCCTTTCACCTTTCCTATCCTATGTACAGTTGATTCCGCTCCCGCGTTTACCACTTAGCGTTGCCAATCCTCTCTCTTCCCCTGAGGTGTGAACCCCGAAATCTGAAATGTGAATTATACGCATTCACAAGTGAGGGAGAGGAAGGGGTGTGTCGGGGTAGGTGTCTTCTGTGGGGAGCAGAGGGAGGGAGGGGGGGGGGGGGTACCGGGCGTTAGGAGAGAAAGTGTTTGTCAGTCGGGAGAGATGGCAATGCAGAGTAATACTTTGACGATGCCGACGGGTTTTCTCAGCCCGATGAAAATGCTAAAGTTACAATAGGATGAGAGGGGGATGAATACATGTTCCAAGTAAGGTGTTCATTTGTAGGAGGCAGCATTTATGACAAATGAATTAAGAATATGTTTGAATCTATGTCTTGTAGAAGCAGCGAAGATTGACTGCGAGATGGAACTTCCTTACCTGAATAAAATCGTTTGGCAGTAGCCAGAATAAAGTAGATAAGAAAACAACGTATTGAACGGATTAATTAGCAATGAAAACAATCAGGAAGTGGGCACCACATATTTATTTTGATACAAACTTGATGTGAGCAAAAATAGTTCATTTGGCAGCAGTCCGGTATAGAATCAGCAAACATAGTTCAGTTGTGTCAAACAGTGAGGTTAAATGGACCCCCAAAATTATTATTATTATTATTATTATTATTATTATTATTATTATTATTATTATTAACTGGAGGTGAAGGGAGATCAAAAGGTCAGGTACATTGGGCAGGAAGGAGACAGACTCGTTCCTTTGATAACCCAAATTGCCAAGTTTGAGCCAATATTACCACCGTCACGCAGGTCACATTATCTCGTTATCGTAATAACAGACTAACAATTCCCTTCTATAACTTTTGATGTCCTGAACCGTATTATTGCCAGGAATTGCGTTGCTATGGTTACCAAGTAGAAGTTAATGATAAGAATCTAAAAGTTTCCAGGGCAGGATAATAAGTTTACAGGACAGGATAGTAAGTTTGGCAGGGCAGGATAATAAGTTTATAAGACAGGATAATAAGTTTGCAGGGCGGGATAGTAAGATCACAGGGCAGGATAGTAAGTTTTCAGGGCAGTATAGTAAGTTTGCAGGGCAGGATAATAAGTTTACAGGGCAAGATGGAAAGTTTGCAGGGCAGGATAATAGGTTACAGGGCAGGATAATAAGTTTAAAGGACAGGATAGTAAGTTTGCAGGGCAGGATAATAAGTTTACAGGGCAGGATAGTAAATTTACAGGGCAGGATAATAAGTTTACAAGGCAAGATAGTAAGTTTACAGGGCAGGATAATAAGTTTACAAGGCAGGATAGTAAGTTTACAGGGCAGGATAATAAGTTTGCAGGTCAGGATAATAAGCTTACAGGGCAGGATAGTAAATTTGCAGGGCAGGATAATAAGTTTACAGGGCAGGATAGTAAGTTTACAGGTCAGGATAATAAATTTGCAGGGCAGGATAATAAGTTTACAGGACAGGATAGTAAGTTTGCAGGGCAGGATAATAAGTTTGCTGAGCAAGATAGTAAGTTCACAGGGCAGGGTAGTAAGTTTGCAGAGCAGGATAGTAAGTTTACAAGGCAGGATAGTAAGTTTATAGGGCAGGATAATAAGCTTACGTGGCAGGATAGTAAGTTTACGGGGAATGATGCTAAGTTTACGGGGCAGGATAGTAAGTTTACTGGGCAGGATAGTAACTTTACGGGGCAGGATAATAAGCTTACGTGGCAGGATGGTAAATTCACTCTTCAGGATGGTAAGTTTACGGGGCAGGATAGTAAGCTTACAGGGCAGGGTAGTGAGTTTACAGGGTAAGATAGTAAGTTTACGGGGCAGGATAGTAAGTTTACGGGGCAGGATAGTAAGTTTACGGGGCAAGATAGTAAGTTTACGGGACAGGATGCTAAGTTTACGGGGCAGGATAGTAAGTTTATAGGGGAGGTTAATAAGTTTACAGGGCAGGATAGTAAGTTTATAGGGGAGGTTAATAAGTTTACAGGGCAGGATAGTAAGTAGTACCTGTTTGGTACTACTAATGCTGCCAGTGTGAGCCGATATACAGGTATCGCTGTAGCCAATCTACCTGCTGGGCACCGTAATGTGATGACATCGCATTCCCGTCTTGTATATCGTCTTTCACATTTCCAACATCTTAACAATTAACTTCACAGTCACAGAGGTGAACTACCCGGCCTGTGAGGGCTTTTTGCCTCTATTGACAGTAATAAAAGACAAATTGGTGATTTAGCTACAAGTCTTTATTATAATTATCAGCCAGACGTAATATGGTCCAACAACAAGAACCAATTTTGGGATTCTAGCTCACGATTCCTTCACCTGTCGACGTTTAAATGAGTAATTTTTTTAACGTCACATTCCGAAGCAGAATGTATATGCTAATCTGAATCCCCCATATAGATTTGGAGAAGAGTGTGGATGTGTTGGGGTAAGTGTGTGGGTAGATGAATGTGTGTGGGTGTGGGAGTTTAAAGAAGGTTTGGTATTCGTATCCAGGAGAATATTTGCCTGGCTCAAGATACAGTGGTCACCGTCCCTCCCCTTTGGTCAACATGTTCCTCTTAGATAAAGATAGTCACACTTATCTGTTGCCAGTTACAAGAAGAACGATGAAAATAGTGAAGAAAACCTCCCTAAAAACACATTACGAGAAGGAGCAATATGTCATCTGCCATCCAATCTATTTGACTTTTCACTACTGAGGATTCTGGAGAAACAAATCCAATAAACTTAAGTGAGTGCAGAAGACGCTACAAAGATCCATTACGACTGGTTTTCTAAACCATGTGTCGGTAAACCATTCATGAATAAACCCTAAACCATCGTGGTAAGTGAGGATTCATATCTTCCAGAAAAAGAAAATCTTGAATACTAAGGAATGTTTTACTGAGAAATGTATAGAAAATTATGAATAAGGATTTCTCTTACTTTGGTCTTTATATATTTCTTGTTAAATCCTTTCGCTACATAATTCTCTCCTCTCCACAACAACACTCATAATAATAATAATAATAATAAAATAATAATAATAATAATAATAATAATAATAATAATAAGCAAGTTCACTTAACGTTGGTGTCTGGTGTAGTAGTAATCAGTAATACTCCCTTAAAGACCTAAGGTGTTAAGGCGCAGTAATACATCATAGCATCAGCATCTGTTTTGTGTACACTTCATCTTCCCTGACCCGTAAGAGACTTGTGTGTTATTTTGCGGCATATAAAACCTCTCTGAAACTTGGCTTTTGTTCAATTGTTTGGTGTTTGTACAGCCGCAGGAGTACACTGATCTATAGTACTTCAACACTTTTATTTATATCAAGATGTTAAATTGGTTCATAATCTGGTACTCACTCCAAAAAGTATGTTCAGGATTTTGTGTTAGACAATATGACACAACGGACAAAGGATATTGACAACCCTATCAAGACAACAAGAGTCGCGATGTTTCATTTCGTAATTCATCGGACCCATCCATAAAGATACTTTTTGGAGCGGGTACACAATATTCGTACGAGCAACAGCTTGATACGGGACGTCACACATCATCCATGTATTCTTTACCCTTTAAGACGCCATCCACCTGCAGTTGATCCTGGCCTCCACCAGCCACAATGGTTGCAGTTCTCACATCTCTGGTTCTGACACCCTGAGAATGCTGTACAGATGCCGTAGCTACTTCACTCCTGAGCAGTTGCTTCAAGTATAAAAGGGATTCATTCGTCCTAACTTGGAGTACTGCTCTCATATCTGGGGTGGCTCTTCTTCTGTCCAACTGTTAGACAGCGTGGAATCAAAGGCATTTCGTCTTATTATCTCTCCTCCTTTAGTCGACAGTGTTAGGTTCTGAATAATAAGTTCTATATACAGGAGAGAACACAAACACCTGTATAGTTTTGTAGGTTCGGTTTACTGGATAAGAGTATGTACACAAAGGGGAGCAGCACTCTCCCTTGGCTAGGCTCCTTGTCAACTGCTATAGGCGACGTATGGCAAGTGATACATTAGCAGCTTCCATACGTCGCCAGGCACATTAATTAAGCATGTGGGATATGGTAATAACATTGCCACACGCTGCTAGCTAGGCTGAATAAATAATACATAGATGGAGCACATACATAATATACATACATGATATATAATCCAGCATACATAATATACATACACCTCCCTCCCCCCTATACGCTCATAGCAAAGTCTTGAGCGGACCTTTTCTTTTGGATCCGTTCTGAGCGTCGAGGGACTTCATCACTGGGAAGGGTATGGGACTCAACACTGGTGGCGGGGCCAGCAGACGGCATTGTTACGGGTCGGAGGAAACGGCGGTTCCTCCACCACACACGACCACTGGGTAACCGCACCTGGTAATCCTGTGACCTGCCGAGACCCATGACTACGCCTACTTTGTCCCAACGTAGGGAGGTCGGGTCCTGAACACGGACTTGGGTGCCGACACTCAACCTGGGGAGAGAACGGGCGTGGTCATTGTAGCGGGCGACGACGTCCTGAACACGTTCGGCGGCTCGGCGATCACAATCCTCTGTCTTGGCCTGCCACTCCTTGGAGAAGGATTGAGGGTGAGCAGGGACACAAGAACGAAGGGGGCGTCCATACAAGACCTGGGCAGGGGAGCGTCCGGTGTGGTTAGGTGTGTTGCGGAGTTCAAGAAGACCCCTGTCGAAGGCGTCGCAGTCAATGTTCCCAGAAGGGGCCACCTTAAGGATGAGGTGCTTCAGGGATTTGACAGCAGCCTCAGCGTGGCCGTTGGACTGCGGGTAATGGGGCGATGACAACACATGCCGGACTCCCCATCGGTCAAGGAACGCAGCAAAGTCCCGGCTTGTGAACTGAGGCCCTCCGTCGGTTCGCAGACGTACAGGAACGCCCACGTCACGGAAGTAGTGGCGGAACTTGCTGATGGTGGCGGCAGACGTCGTGTCATTACCGCACTTGATGACAACCGGCCAACCAGAGAGACGGTCGACGATAACGAGGAAGGACTTTCCTGACACACAGAAAAAGTCGGCCGACACAGACTCAAAGGGGCGGGTGGGGTTGTCGTCACTCATAAAGGGTTCCTGCTGCTGGCTGGGTTGTAATACGTGGCGGGGCTTACACACCTGGACAGCATTGGAGATGTCGGGGTCGATGCCAGGCCGGAACACAGTCTGTCTTGCACGCCGTTTGGTGGCCTCGGCTCCACAGTGACTGTCGTGGAGGCGAGCCAAGGCGTGGAGACTTGAAGCAGCAGGGACAACTACCGAAGGAGAGGTGTCACTGGCCAGAGGTAGGGGTAGGGCGGCAGCAGGGTAGTTGCTGCTCCCTTCGTGCACTCTGTTGGCGTGTTTTACCTCGAGAATCGGTGTTGGGAAGTCCTGGGAGATGATGGCCAACTCTTGGCAATGTCTGTAGGACAGCAAAGGAGTCGGGACGCCATTATGCACATCAATCCAGGCTTGACACGACCTGTTGCCAAAGGTGACGTGTGCATAGAGTGAACCTAGGGCCGGGGTCATCTGTGAACCATCTGCCATAAAGCGGAGATCCTTGGGGGGCGGTCCTAGATCACTTGGAGAGAGCCCCAAGCATTGCAAATGCTGGGGACCGATGACTGTAGCATCAGCGCCGGTGTCGGGCAACATCTGAAGACGGGATGAAGCACTGCGGTAGGTCACAATGACACTGATGTACTGGGGGACTTTGGTCCTGGGACGCTGGGGGGGAGCACACATTCCTAATGTGGCTCGAGCGTTGTCAGGAGTCGTCGTGCCTCTGATTGGAAGACTGTGGGCGGCCCTCTCTGGTGGAAGGGGGCTGAAGCTTCCGCCGACGCGGTCCCTTGGGTTTGTTGGAAGGGCAACACTTGTCATAGTGGCCCAGACGACCGCACACATTGCACTGGACGCGTTTGGCTGGGCACCGTACTGTGAGTGACCAGTGGCCCTTACGGTCACAACTGTTGCAGGTAGACTGAGCAGCTGGACACACCTGTGTTCCGTGCTGCTTACCACAGTTGTTGCAAAATAAACCGGGCGTGGACGTGGTGGGCGAAGGCGTAGGAACAGACTTCTTGTCCTTCTTGTACCGGGACACAGCGCGTACAGCTGTAGGGGGAGCACGGATGGCAGAGGTGGCACACCTGGCAGCCTCATAGGAGCGACATATCGTCAACACATCCTTAAAAGAAGAGGAAGAGTCGAGGGAGGTGAGGCGTTGGACAAGTTCCTCGTCCTTAACACCCATCAGGATCACCTGCCTCAACTGGGTCTCCTCGCACTGCTGGTGGTGGCCTGGACATATATCTACCTCTTCCGAGGCTCTCTTAAGACGCACGTAAAAGGCATCAAAAGACTCACCCTCCATCTGTCTGCAGCTAAACAATTCCCTCCTGCGCAAAGCTTCATTCTGCTGTCCTTTGATGTGCCGTTGTAGAACGTCCAGTACCTCCTCTACAGACAGCGAAGAGGTTGGGGGTACCTGCAACGTATGTTCCAAGACACACTGAATTTCCAAGGACAGGCACATACGCAGCTGGATGAGTTGTTTAGGCTGTGACAAACTCTGGAGATCCACCATTGTAGAATAATCAGTCCACCGTCGCCGCCATTCACGAAAAGTCTGGAAAGTCTCATCAGGCTTCAAGATGGGCGGCGTTTGAGCTGCTGCTTTAGGTGGGGCTGGGGGGCGTGAAGGAAGCATGGATGAGGTATCTGAACCAGTCAGTACCGAGGCAGTGTTAGAGCCAGGGGCTTGGTTAACAGTGAGGCGAGATATCAAGGCTTCAAACCGTTCACTGTCTTCCAATCTCCGTTGGTGGTCTCGTTCTGCCTCTGCTTGCCTTCTGTGCTCATCCGCCAAACGTCTGTGAGCTTCATCCTCGCGTTTCTCATCTCTCATAAACTTCAGTAAAGCAATTATCTCTGGAGACAATGCTGAATATTGAGGTGAGGGACTGCGCGATGTGGGGGCTGGAGCGTCGTGGCCGGCCTGGTCATCCATCTCTGCAGGGCTATCACCCGCCTGACTCATCCAGGCGCTGGGTCCACGGCTACGTAAGGCATGAGACATGACTACTTCATCTGTGTACTGTGTCTTAAATCAGTGTTGACTGGTCAGCCCGTCGTATCAACAAGATTTCAGACAAAAAAATTAATTAAATACACAGATAAGTAGATTATATATATAAAATATATATAAGGAAGCCGCGGTCAGCGAGTGTTAGTACATGTATGTTTGTGAGTGAGTGTGTGTCCCGGGCGGGCAAAGCGTCTCGCCCCAGCTGTGAGGGGGGGTGGAGGCGGCGCTGTGAGGGGGTGGAGGGAGAGGCGCGGCGACTCCCAGTCAGTCCAGTTACCCTCAGAACGCGGTCAGAGACGGGTGCACTGAACTCTACTCCTTACAAATGCCCAGAACGTGCCGTATACCTTGGGAATCCTTTAGAACAAGGTCACACATGAATGGCACGAAACACACAATGCACTAAACACTTCACAGAAAATCACTGTCACTGACACTTCTCAAAGTTGCTGAGATTCTTCGAGGAGAGCTGACGCGCGGGAGTTGACCCAAGGCGAGGAGGAGTCCATCCGGCTTTCCACAGACTTTGCGCTATCACTCGTAATTATCCAGTAAGATCGGATCACTGCGCCATGTTAGGTTCTGAATAATAAGTTCTATATACAGGAGAGAACACAAACACCTGTATAGTTTTGTAGGTTCGGTTTACTGGATAAGAGTATGTACACAAAGGGGAGCAGCACTCTCCCTTGGCTAGGCTCCTTGTCAACTGCTATAGGCGACGTATGGCAAGTGATACATTAGCAGCTTCCATACGTCACCAGGCACATTAATTAAGCATGTGGGATATGGTAATAACATTGCCACACGCTGCTAGCTAGGCTGAATAAATAATACATAGATGGAGCACATACATAATATACTTACATGATATATAATCCAGCATACATAATATACATACAGACAATCTCTCTTCCCTTTCTCTTCGCCGAAATATTGCTTCACTCTCTCTCTTTTACACGTACTTTAACGGGCAATGTTCGGTGGATTTGGCATCCTGTGTACCGCCGGCAAGGCAGTGGGCTCGTAACACACGTCTTGCCCGCGGTGCCCACCATTTCTCTGTGGATGTCGGTCACACTAGAATAACCCGTTAGTACATCCGTCTTTCCTCACACAGCCAAACTGTGGAATGCTCTGCCTTCTTCGATGTTTCCACACTCGTACAATCTGTCTCACTTCAAAAAGCTGGTTTTCCGGTATTTTCGTGTAGTAGATTAATATAACCTTTTCTATTTTTAATTTCTTTTTATTCTTATTTTTTCGCCCCCTAGGCCGCGATGTGGGTTGATGACCTGTGCCCGGGTGGGCTATTCCCCGTAAAAAAAAAAAAAGCATAAATAAAAAGACCACTGGTCGAGTCATTAACTTGTTTCAGTGTTAAAAATGGTACTACTTTTAATGTAAATACAGTTTGCATATATGAATATATCTGTAACTGGATTCAGCTGTCTGTCAGTTTCTGTGAGACCTTCACTGATAGTTCATCGAAATATCCATTACCTTCATTCATATATATATATATATATATATATATATATATATATATATATATATATATATATATATATATATATATATATATATATATTATTATGCAAATTGGAAAGATTTACTGAAACATAGACTCATTGCCATGTACATTGGAGAATTAATTTCAAGCTGGGCACGATGACCGTTTGTCTGGTAGCGCCGCAGTGTGGGTGGGCTGGTTTTCAAAATTTAAAGCCCGTCAGGTGTTTATGGCGCACCCTACCTTACAATGGCTAACTAGTACAGCCTAGTAAACTAGTCAGTCTTGACCACTGTTGTGTTCAATACCACCACCATCCTGGCCAGTGTTGTGTTCATTACCACCACCATCCTGGCCAGTGTTGTGTTCATTACCACCACCATCCTGGTCAGTGTTGTGTTCATTACCACCACCATCCTGGCCAGTGTTGTGTTCATTACCACCACCATCCTGGTCAGTGTTGTGTTCAATACCACCATCATCCTGGCCAGTGTTGTGTTCATTACCACCACCATCCTGGCCAGTGTTGTGTTCATTACCACCACCATCCTGGTCAGTGTTGTGTTCAATACCACCACCATCCTGGCCAGTGTTGTGTTCATTACCACCACCATCCTGGTCAGTGTTGTGTTCATTACCACCACCATCCTGGCCAGTGTTGTTTATCTTACTTCGTCATCTCCTGTAGAGTGAGAGCGTTTCTTAACCTAATACTTTATCCTATAAACATACTCGTCCACAACGACTTATATGAACCACCCGACGTGTTTACAACGATGGAAGGTGAACTACCGTGAAGAGCCGCCTCTCGCCCAGGCTGATGTGTTGTTCAAGTTAGTCAATAAACTCGATGACTCCGTAATTGTGTGACAAAATAAACAAAAATGCATCCAATATTGTGTGATGTGGCTGTGGGTGACTAAATATTGACTCCAGCTAAAACTGAAGGTGAATTAAAGTTACCGTGTCTTTGGTCGGCACTTGTGAGAGGTGCACATTATTTACTTATCACCATCCAACTCTGGTTCATCACACTCACCCGGGTAGTTAAGTCACATAACAGGGCGGGACAGTGTTGCGGGCAAGTGACCAGGACAACTACAGTACGTCAGGCATTACCTTTATTTATTTATTTATTTATTTATTTATTTATTTATTTATTTTATTTTTTATGAGAGGATCACTATTCTTGATGGAACACAAATGTTAGCAACAACATATACTGTATCTTTTTATCTGATTAAAACATGAAAAGTACTAATTTTTTCTGTAAATTTTCTGGATTCCTCGACCAGAAGTACGATGAAAGTGTGTGTGTGTGCGCGTGCGTGTTTGCGTCCCCCCCCCCCCCCCCTGCCCATTGTCCGTCCGTGAATAAATTTTTGTGCTGGACGGCTCCAAGAATTGCCTTGAGACTTTCCATCAGCTGTCTAAGCCTCCCGGGGTTGACGAGGATGGTCAGGAGCTAACTCCTGCCACTAATATTACAAGATTTAAGAAGAAACACAATATAGTCTGTTGATCATGGAAATGTCACACTCGGCCCCGCCCACCAGTATGACGTATGGTTTTGTGATTGGATGATGTGGCAGTATTCTCTGTGGAAGCAAATATTTTTCAATCTACAGCACTTGATTAACTTTGTTTTCTAGCTGGCCAATCACAAGCAAGGCGAGATAAAGAGGGCGGGGCTATTTGACATTTACATAATGAACAGACCATACAGTAGTTATTGATGAAAATGTGTATGGCAAATTAATTTTGATTTGTCAATACATAATATCATCATTTTTATTTATTTATTTTTTTTCCATAGAGCGTTTTACTATCTGGGGGCAAGAAACAGGCAGGTGGAATTAAAATATTTAGTCACTTAATAACTACGTAAAGCAGAAGAGCTTCATTTACTGCCTTAAAAAAATATTTGGTTATTTGAGGTTTATTAGAAAAATTTCGTTGGAAAGGTATTTTTTGACGGATTGTTTTGTTTATTCGTGGAAAATAATCCAGATACAACCAACACAGGATGATTAAACTCACCAAGAATGACTATACAAACTATGAAAACAAACACTATATTTTATATACCAGCAAAGCCAGAATTACAGCTGAAACTCATCAAAGTCCAAGTTAATATGTAACGTTCAGTTCTGGCCACTAGTTCCAGGGAGCCCATGGCCATTCAAATCATCGTTCAGGTATAGTAATTAACAGCAAGAGAAGCGTCATTCAGCAGACACTGAGGGGTGGATCTGGTGCATTCAGTGATATTAAAGTTAAAGCCGTGTAACAGTACGGACGGTCGCTTGAGAGTTGGTGGTCACGACACTCGGGACAACGCCGCTGTCAGTAGAGTTGAAGGTTGAAACATTGGCAACAACACATTCTCAATAACTTGCTTCTCACATTTTCAATAATTTGTTTCTCACATTCTCAATATTTTGCTTCTCACATTTTCAAAAACTTGCTTCTCACATTTTCAATAATTTGCTTCTCACCATTTCAATAATTTGTTTCTCACATTCTCAATTATTTGCTTCTCACATTCTCAATAATTGACTTTCCAATAACTTGTTCTTTTTGTGAAGCAACTGAAGAAAAAAAAAACATTTGGACATTAATATACTGTATACACAACCTTCCCTTCTATAGCGTTCTGCACGGTATCACTGGTAAGCGACCCACCTCGATGATAACTTTGTCTCATCCCTGACATAATACCGACATGATGTGATCCATATTACCGAGTAAGAGTCATGTCAACGGGGCAAGTGGTGAGGATGGTGAAGTCTGCCTTATTTATAGGGTGATCGGATTTTTTTTTTTACGGGGATTAGCCCCTCCTCCCCCCCCCCCCCCCGGCACAGGTCACTGACCCACTTCGGGGCCTGGGGGGGGGGGGGGGAATGTAATAATAATAATAATAATAATAATAATAATAATAATAATAATAATAATAATCAATAAAAAATAAAAAAAATAAATAAAATAAAAAACGTAAATAAAATAATAATGATAATAATAATAATAATAATAATAATAATAACAATATTTATAATAAAGAACCATAAAGAAAAAAAAAAGATAAAGAGTGAGAAACAATATATGGATGTTGTGTTGTCAAAGTGAGAGAAACAATTGAGACGCTGCAATTGTGTGTAAATTAGGCAGAAAGTCAGATCATCAACCTGGGACTTGGTCACAATTTTCGTGATGCCATATGGCAGCAGGGTCTACCATTGGACAATACATTATGCTTCCAATATCTTCTCAGGCGGTAGTACCTCCCTGTTTGGTAGCTGCCTAGTTACCTACTACCTGTGTGGCTATGGTCTCTGAGTGCTGAATAAGGCAGACCACCATCCTCACCATTTGCCCAGACGACAGGACAGCAGAGTAGCTCCTCACCCACCGAGTACAGCCAGTACTTGGTACTCACAACTACTCCGCTACATTACTTTGTTTTTAACGGGTATGTTTTGTTCTTGCTTGTTGTAACATACGTATTAATCTTTGTAATTTACCTGTAGGATCGAAGCTTTTGGTTAATTTGAGTGTTTTTGCTGTGTATGGTGTAATTGAAGTAAAGGTTAATTTATACTCGATGGTTTGTTGTTCAGTGTAGTTTTCTCTCAATTTGCTTAGTGATTTAAGTATCTTATTCTATTCGTCATACTGATTTTTTCGACGCTATTGTATAACTTTTTTTTTAGTCTGTTGATGACAAGAGATTTGCCGAAACGTTAACCAATAAATGTTGCTGTTTGTCCACAAGTTGGTGCTGTTATTCATCGTTCGTCAACGCTTCCCCCGAGGAGAGATGTGTGGCTGTCCTGTTGTTGTGAGAATGGCCAAGCCATAGTCCTCACTCTGACCATTACTTGTCTTTATCATACAATGAAATATATTGATGTATCGCTGTAGTGTCACTTTAATATGTACTGAGATGGCTACTAGAAGTCCTCTCTCTCTCTCTCTCTCTCTCTCTCTCTGAGAGAGAGAGAGAGAGAGAGGACTTCTAGTAGCCATCTCAGTACATATTAAAGTGACACTACAGCCATACATCTCTCCTCTGCCTTTACCTATTAATTCTCTGTTGAGATCCTTTGAGACGAGTAACTCCCTGGGAGTCAAACTTAACAAACTAAAAGTTTTACTGCGGGAAAGACTTTATGGTAAGAAAAGACTTAGGCTTATCATATATCTCATCATCTTCCTTTTGCTGGTAATCCTCTCACCCCTCCAAAGTCTCGTCCTCCTGAGGCTCACAATTCTCTTTGGAAGATCACATTCGTCTCTCAGGAACAAAGTAATTCACTATTTCTCCAGCTCTTGTTCCACTGTACACCTACGATAAAAATACATTTATGAAGGCAGAGATTATTGGACTTTCAGCCTTTAGAAAAAGGCCTGAAATGTTTCTATATCAAAAGCTTTACCTTTTCCAGGTGACAATGTAACAACATGACAACCTATATAAGCACATATATCTTGGGTTTACTTATCAATAAATTATTAAGCTCACATGTCAAAATTCCTTGGTTTCCCCAAAAACAGAAATTACAAAAGTCAAGAAGAACTCTTCAGATTAGAGAAGGAGAGAAGGACACGTCCATGATCCTTATGGACACAGACTGGCACATTCCAACTGCATGTTGCGTCAGTCTACACTAGAGGTTCTTGTTCTGTTGAGTCGAACATCAGACCTTTAATATCAGGACTTTATCTTTCGGTCTAGACATACTCTAAAAGTGTTTATATAACTGGTTGGTCTTAACAGAACTCATTGATAACCTGGGCTTACCAAGGCTGGTAGTACGGTACGGTACGGAATATTTTTCCGTACTCCGTACCTGGCTAAAATGCCGTACCGTAATTTCGAATCTAGGTAAATTTCTCGAAATCAATTGCTCGACAGTAAATTGCTCGAAATCAATTATTTAACGGTTGAATACTGTAGCAGTTTGAAGCTCGAAGCAACAACAAAAATAATAAAAATGTACCCGTTCTTATTTTAAACTATGACGAAACAAACAATGTAGAAGAATATTTAAGAACTGTTGTATAATAGAAATGTACCCGTTCTTAATTTTAACTGTTCAATTAACAATAATAAAGTTGTATTTTTTATCTTATTTTTGGATATTCTTCATTAAACCACTATTTTCAAGCAATCTGCCTTTCGAGCAAGTGATCGTTCGAGATATTATTTTTCGCGCAATTGATTTCGAGCAATTTACTGTCGAGCAATTGATTTCGAGAAATTTACCGGATACCGTAATTTCGTACCGTACCCCCAATTATTTTTCCGTACCGTACAGTACGGAAAAAATACCGTACCGTAATTCCGTGCTTTTATCGTACGATCGGCAAAATATATTTACATCAAAATAATTCTCTATTTGTGAACAATTTATTAGAGTACATGTGTGGATTTGAAAAGGAACATTTACGAAGTGACTATAGATGTAAATTTGCCCACATAATATTGTTGCCTTATTACGGAATTTTATTTCTTAGTCTACCTAATTTACAATGAAGAAAAAATATGTGTCATCTTACCAATAAGGTGCAATATTAGATAAAGTGCCCCTGCCTGCCTCGGATGACTCCTCCCGACAACGACAATGGCAGGAGTGACTGTGGAGAGTTGGAGACACTACTCTCAAGTTATACGTGAATAGTTCGCGTGACGCAACGTGATCAGTACTGACAGTACCAGACTACCAGCTGGCGGACGGTACTGATCACGTAGTTCCCTCACTGAAGCCGCCGACGCATTAACCCTTTGAAGATCGATGACACATTCCTTTTCTCTTTTCTGACTATTATTAGATGATTTTATTCAATTTAGGAAGGGTATATGAAAGGCAATAGACAGATGGCTAATTCAGCTAGTCTATACTGTTTATTCCCATAAATCCTTCCTAAGCTGCATAAAAGTGTCTAATGATAGCCAGATAAAACTGTCAAAATGCGTCACAATCCTCAAGGGGTTAATAATTGCATGATCATGTTTTTAAGCCTGGGATAGGGTACGGAATTTTGCTCATTTTTCCGTACCTAAATCGTACCGTACCGAGCTTCACGGAAAATATCGTGCCGTAATTCCGTACCGTACATTCTGACTAAATATCAACCGTACCGTACTTCGTACCGTACCGTAATGCCAGCCTTGGGGCTTACAGCGTCTAGTGTGTCTAGATGATTGGATGAACTTGGCTTCGGATTCAAAGTCAGCAATTTTAGCCAAGACCAGAACGAGCAAAGTATTCCAGTTCAGGTTCTAATCAACTAAAAGTTTTCGAAGATGAATTTCGACAGAGGTTTCAATGGAAAAAACTTCTCTGAGAGACTAGACGAAGTTTAGTAGGACTTCCTCTGTTCATGTTGAGTTCTTATCCTTCAAGAACAAGAAATCTTCTGAAGTGGTCCCAGGTTTCTCGCATAAAATGAGAAATAATGGTGGACAAACTAAGGTTTACTGCACACTAGCTTCCTCTCTGCCACAATTGTGTACATTTCCGTGCCGGGAGGGACGTAGGGACGTACTGCTTTCCGTTCATTCGTGAGTCCATGAGTTCGTCCTTCACTTACCCGGGAGTTGTTGAGGAGTCGAGTATGACAAATAGTAATTGTTTTTAACTCAGTTTAATGTATCACGATAGGTTTACAGACGAGGTCGATAAGTAATAATTTTTTCAGTCAATATTTATGTGCATCTGGACTTTGCCGAGTTGCAGCAGGGGATTTGCTCACCTACGGAATTATAGTTAGAGAAGTAGTTAGTGGCGCCAGAAGACAATTATAATCAATCGGTCAAGTGGCGGACAACTTTAACTTTTTATCAGAGGTTTGGATGGAATTCTCCCCCAATGATAAGTGTCAGCAGTGCAACTGTGACATAAGTTAACATAATCATCAGTGAGTGAGTCGTGGTGTCTGGAGCACAATAATACAGCAGCTCTGTGTGTGTGTGTGTGTGTGTGTGTGGTGCATAGTGACTTACTCTTTAAATTATGATCGTGGGACACCTGTAATGTAATAAAAATGGGAAACCCTCTGTCATCCTGCCAAGAACTGAGACAATGACATTTATATTTAACATTTATAATTCGGAGGAAAATATCTGACATTTACTTTTTTATACGTTGAGGATGGTGCAGAAATGTTATTTTATCAGACTCTTGATGTTCGGAATTAAAAGAAAAAATAATTATAATTCAATTATCTCAGTTATTGCCAAGATGACAGAGGGTTACCTTTTTTTTTTTTTTTACATCCTAGGTGTTCCATGAACATAATTTAAAGAGTAAGTTACTATGCACCTCACGCACACAAATACTTCCTGAGCTGCTGTATTACAAGTGAAGTGAAGTACAATCTCCTCAATGATTCAGTTTTCTGAAGAACTCCAGTGATAGCTCTGTAACAAAGCAGAGATGATCAGCATACCTGACAATAATTAACCATCTTTTCCTGACAGGGAATCAGCATGGCTAAAAGTAAGGTGTTTAGAGTGAACAGTGAGCCTGACGACTCCCCCTCGACCCTCAGTCATCTCTAAATGAAACATTTAATCACTCAATGTTTAACAAAACAACTCCAGAGATAACTGTGTAACATGGAACCACAAAAGTTTGTTTGTGGTTCACAACCTTTCTTAGTGAAGACAGACACCTGTCTGGACTGAAACCCTCTCTTAGTGAAGACAGACACCTGTCTGGACTGAAACCCTCTCTTAGTGAAGACAGACACCTGTCTGGACTGAAACCCTCTCTTAGTGAAGACAGACACCTGTCTGGACTGAAACCCTCTCTTAGTGAAGACAGACACCTGTCTGGACTGTAACCCTCTCTTAGTGAAGACAGACACCTGTCTGGACTGTAACCCTCTCTTAGTGAAGACAGACACCTGTCTGGACTGTAACCCTCTCTTAGTGAAGACAGACACCTGTCTGGACTGAAAACCCTCTCTTAGTGAAGACAGACACCTGTCTGGACTGTAACCCTCTCTTAGTGAAGACAGACACCTGTCTGGGCTGTAACCCTCTCTTAGTGAAGACAGACACCTGTCTGGACTGAAAACCCTCTCTTAGTGAAGACAGATACCTGTCTGGACTGTAACCCTCTCTTAGTGAAGACAGACACCTGTCTGGAAGGGAACCACTGTACGTAAGGCTGCCTTTTCCTCCTCGCATCTACCTCAGGGTGTTACGCGAGAAACACACCTTTAACGGCGAAACATAGCTTTATATTCCCCCTCTGTTCAGAGAGTGAGACGCTCCCGAACTACGTGTTCATGTAATCAATTTCTCAATCTGCACGGATGAGTCTTCTGAAGGGAAGAGTCGGGTGTGTAGTGGGCGACGAATCAAGCATATCTGTGAGGTACTTGGCTGAGACCGTATGAAACATCTTATGTCACCTTAAAACACTGAACACTTGCATAATTGCCACCATAACCACAACTTGTTTGTCCTTTCTCGCGAAGATTTTCAAGTTTAAAACATCTGTCCTCTGGTACAGAACCAGATGGTCTCAGGTCGCGTATCATCACAAAATTAATGTTCCTTTATTTTTATAAGTGAGGGAATCATAACAAATTAACGAAGGTGACAGAGAAATTAACAGTAGAGGAAAGACAATATCCATGTACGGAGAGTCAGACACAGTGCCCGAGTGTTGTCCATTATATTATTTACCAGCTGATAGCGTCCAACTCTCAGTACATGTATATTCAACTGACTTTCCTCTTGTGTTAATTTATCGGTCATATTCGTTTATTATATGAAAACCTAATGAAACGTGAGACGAGGCTTTATTTATCTTCAACTGAAACATGATTTATTTTTTTTAATTCATGAATAAAGTTAAATCAAACACATCAGTTTGTAAAGAAATTCATCTTATCAGTAACCAGTAATGTGAAGCCCACAGAAACATGATAAGACAAGTGTGTTGGTTCTGGAGAGATCCTGTTGGCTCTTGTGTTGTCTCGCTTGGGGTTGAGGGGTCATGTCTGAGGTCCCATACCAGTCATAAGAAATGGACTAAACCCGTGACGTCCCATTTATGACTGGGGAGGACCCAAGACGTGACCAGAACCCAGCCACTTTCACTAGATCCTTGGAGCAGTACAGAAGAATATGTGAAGGGTTAGATAAGGAGGTTCGCAGCTGAGGTGACTTGACGAAACGAAACATGACTTTACAACGAAGCAATTTCAAGTTGTAGTTCGTATAGGTTCACCGGCGCAGTGGTCTTTACGGACTTTAAGGACACGTTTTAGTTCCTCGCTATGCATGTTGTAGAATGTAATAACTCTCACTGAAGGACAATTAATTTAAGGCAAGAGACTTTAGGAATAACTGGTTACCCCTGAGATGAGACACATGAGGCCACTATAAGAATAGTGAAGCAGAACGAGTCAGAGGATCACAATTATTACCTTCTTATTTTTATTTGATCTGAACCACCTTCTTCTCTTCAGTGTTACCGTATATAAGTTAATCATTGTCAACTGAAAAGAAAAAGAAAATGATGTCAAAGAATGATACACTCTTCATGATGCTTTGTTTATGCTATTTTAGGAGTTTGTTCTGCAGTAAACATCTCATGAAGGATTTATTTCACACATACAGATACAACAACAGATAGAGACTATGAATGAATATCAATACATAAGGATTGACTCATAACTCCACTGTCTTAATTAAAGAAAACAATATAGTTATACACCAACGAAATAACAACAGCAGCAGCGGTTTACTGTATAAGAACAGACACTGATAAGGGAGCGAGAGAGAAGTGTTCTATTTTCACTCCAGTTTGAATTGTATATAACATTTAGGGGGGCGGGAGGGGCGATGGTGAATTGTGGACCTTCCCTGTTGGTGCTGTGGCTGGCGATGGATTAGTGGGGAGGCCTGGCTTAACAGTGGCTGGGTCCCTCTGTGGTGCTGTGAAGGTTGTTGTATAGTGAGGGAGGTGAGGGTTGTTGTGTAGTGAAGGAGGTGAGGGTTGTTGTGTAGTGAAGGAGGTGACGGCTGTTGTGAAGTGAGGATGGTGAGGGTTGTTGTGTAGTGAGGGAGGTGAGGGTTGTTGTGTAGTGAAGGAGGTGACGGTTGTTGTGTAGTGAAGGAGGTGAGGGTTGTTGTGAAGTGAGGGAGGTGAGGGTTGTTGTGAAGTGAGGGAGGTGAGGGTTGTTGTGAAGTGAGGGAGGTGAGGGTTGTTGTGTAGTGAGGGAGGTGAGGGTTGTTGTGTAGTGAGGAAGGTGAGGGTTGTTGTGTAGTGAGGGAGGTGAGGGTTGTTGTGTAGTGAAGGAGGTGAGGGTTGTTGTGTAGTGAGGAAGGTGAGGGGTGTTGTGTAGTGAGGAAGGTGAGGGTTGTTGTAGAGTGATTTTGATTTTGCCGCTTACAGCGGCTACTTTATTGTGCACCCCACACTCATCCTGTGAGCGGTAACGCAAAAGGATTACAGAGTAGAGTTTACAAAGGGTCATAATAATTAACCCCCGTTGTCAGGATATTATGGCACTGAATGTTACACAGTATTTCATTTACATTATTTGTTTAGTTCTATACATAAAGGGTAACTTATTCACAAATGCGTGAGTACAGGCGTGTGAGGCAGTATGTCTGGCCTCAGGAGGTGAGGGGTGTTGTGTAGTGAGGGAGGCGAGGGTTGTTGTATAGTTAGGGGGGCGAGGGTTGTTGTGTAGTGATGGAGGTGAGGGTTGTAGTGTTGTGTAGTGAGGGTTGTTTTGTTCTGTAGCAGGGCTGTGGAGTCGAAGACAAAACCTTCGACTCCGACTCCTCAAATTTTTATGCTTCCGACTCCGACTCCGGCTCCTTGGCCTATTTGTAACAACTATTTCTACCATCCTAATTGTAATTTGTATGTTGTAACCTGCATAGGTAAAAAGTAAAACACCGTGGCTATACTGCTACAGCTTTATTAATGATCTGGACGATATTTAAGAACTACAAAAAGATGATAGGCTTGACTTTCAAAGTTTCAATCAAAAGAAAAATAAATTTATTAAGAATTCAAGATATTAACTAGAAAACACCATTTACATGTATATCTAAAAGTTCGATCTCAGCATATGAATTTTGTTTAAGCTCATAATCTGATGTGGATCTAAATGATGATCCTACAATTCCTTTTAAAGTAAAGTTATATATTTATGTACATTAAAGAAATGAATACCTTATTAAGGAAAATGGATAAACCTTACATGATTAAGTTATTAAATTCAATTTGCCTTAATCTCACCAAAAACAGGTTGTAGCTAATTGTTTTGTAGCTGAGAGCCTCTGTGCAGTTTTCAACGAAACAAAATTTGATATAATTCAAAATTTCAAATGGTAAAGAAGAGACTATCGTCCAAAATTATAGTGCTATACTGTGCCTGCTGCAATAAATTCATAATAATGCTTATAAAATGGAAATAAATTCTTTTAATAATTTAAGAAAATTAGTGGGATCAGTGGAATCACTGCAATGAATATGCCTGAGTTCATATATTTGTTCTTAGGAACAGAATAGCTTCAGTCAGATCTTCCTTCATGGAAGCCCTTAAATCTGATCTGATTATTTTCAGTGCAGAAAACAGTCTTTCTACACTGACCTGAGTGGGTGGCATTGCTGTCACAGCTCTAGCTACATCTTTTACAATCTCTGGGTAAGCAGGTATGGCTTCTTCCACTGTCACTTTTGAAGACCGGTCAAATTTCTCCACTTCCATCAGTGCACCAAAGAAATCTTGCTGAAATCTCGTATTTTTAATGTCTACCGCTGCTGCGTTTTCACTCCGATGTCGCTTTACCTTTGCGAGTCGGAGTCGGAGTCTGGACAATTTTACCGACTCCGACTCCGACTCCACAAGCCGAAATTTCCTCCGACTCCTCGACTCCGACTCCGACTCCACAGCCCTGTTCTGTAGTGAGGGATGATATATACTTTGGCTTCACTGAATGGACTTGGCTTTGGGGGAGGGGTGGTATTCCTGGTATTCTGTGTGGTAATCAATCACAGAGCAGCTTCAGGAACTGTGCGTCGTGACATACCTGGTGTCTTGTCTTGTTATAGAAAGAAGAACAGTAACTAGGCTTCCTTCAGGCGGATCAGACTTGTATTTTAACACTTACTAAAAGAACAAAAAGCACTTCAACACACAGAGATCCATGAAGCAGTTGTAATGACATGGAATGAGGATGGATTGTGATGGTCTTGACAGGTGATAAGGGGGTCTGATGTTGGACACCAGCGAGAACGAAAGTCTCTGCTCTTACTTGTTCTCATTAACTTTTGAAAGGTTCTGTTTAACTATCATTAACTATCCTTGTGTCTCTTAAGTGTTAATAGTACTCGAGTTATTCTTCTAAAACTTATTATGTTAGGGGGACACACATAAACTATTAGTTCTCTATATCAAAGTTCACAGCTAATGAAAGATCATCTGTAACTGTATGGTGATGAACGGGTTAGTGTGTGGAATATTTTGGTTGGTTTAGCTTCATGTGATGCCTCGTGTTACATTGTGGCTTAATGGTCCTGTATGTTTGTCTGGATATGTTGTGCTACGGTCCTCAACTCTCTCTGTTGGCAATGTTCTCACGGCACAAATCTGTATTGATAACACACTGAAACATCTTAAGGAAACAGAATAATGTGGCAAGACTAAGAAGATACAGAGGATTAAATTCATGGAGAAATAATTAATAAACAAATAAATTAACAAGCAATAGACCCTAACCTAACCTAACCCAGGGAGTAACCAGTGACCTTTCGTAAGGCGTCTGGCGGGTAAGGGAAAGGGGGAGTGGGAGCCGTGTACCATTAACTAATAGAGGAGGCGGAGGAGAGATTAAATGTAACAGGTGGAAAGTGACGCATTCTTTTAATTAATAGAAGAGGCGTTGAGAGAGAGAGAGAGAGAGAGAGAGAGAGAGAGAGAGAGAGAGAGAGAGAGAGAGAGAGACTGACTGACTGGCTGGCTGGGCTGGGCCTTGTTGGGTTCCTCGTACTCCTCCACGACCAAAATACAATAGAAAAATAACCTTCTTTCCGTGTAACACAAAGATCCCTTCAGACCACGAGACGACCGAAAAGTATTGACTCAGGTAAGTGTAATGACATGGTCCTCCGCGTGAGGGATCAAATACAGCGCTGTAGTTTGTAGTGATTAATGACTGACCATGTTACCTGCATGGACGACAGTAGACTGCCAAAGCAGTTACTCTACTGTTACCTAGCGAATATTAAACGTAACGCTGGTGGGCAACGTAAAGGGTATAATGATAGTCTTAAGACAACCTGAAAAGTGCCAAATCGACCCGCTCACCTGGGAGACGATCACTCCACACCGTAACGCTTGGAGGATCACCACACAAGAAGGTGTCAGTCTCCAGGTGACGGCGGCAGGAGCCTCACTGTAGCAAGTAGCTGAATATGTCTGTCTATGTGTATTCCACAACCGTTGTATTGAACCTGTACAGTATAACCTTATATCCAACAGCTGTCAACAAACACTTCAAAAATGACCCTCTGACCTCCTATAGGAATGACAGTGCTGGAGAGTCATCACCACCTCATCACCACCTAAGACAGTGACGGTGGAGAGTCATCACCACCTAGGACAGTGATGGTTGTCATCACCTCATCATCACCACCAAAGACATTAATGGTAGTCACCACCTTATCATCACCACTTAAGTCAATGGTGGTGGTGGAGAGTTATCACCTCTTCATCACCACCACCTAAGACAGTGATGGTGGAGAGTCATCACCTTTCTCACCTTTCTGACATGGCTTCTGGGCGACAGGGTCTGCCTCGCTTGTCTTCATCAATACTTAATAGGAATACTGGGAGCCAGATCATTAACCTGACATTGCTATCCATTTTAGACAAACCTTTACTGGAACCGTCATTTCCTCCTGGAGATGACGATGGCCATTGACCGAGTCGAATAATATCCATATTGAGTTTTGGTTCCAGATAAAATATACAGAGATCTTTGAGCATTATTAAATCAACCTAATTATCATGTTCCACGAGAAGTTTCCGAGTAAATGCTGTAGAAGGATACGCAGACAGACAGACAGACAGACAATAGTTCATCAAGGTGTTTACCAATATGAAAACAGTGGTTGTATGGGAATTATCAGGAACGTCACTGAATTATCATAAACAAGAGAAAACGTAACCTAAATGACAACCTTGGCGCTTAATATATACTGGCGGCCATATTAGACATAGAACTCAAACAACAAACACGACTCTAAGAACTAATAAATAAACCTCAGTGTTAAGTTTCGTCAATATATAAACTCACAGGTCTTTGAAAACCCGACTGTACTTATAACTTAGTTTATTCCGTTGTGGAGGCTTAAAACAACTGCTGCCTCGAAACTCTCTCTCTCTCTCTCTCTCTCTCTCTCTCTCTCTCTCTCTCTCTCTCTCTCTCTCTCTCAAGAACTCTACGATTAAGAACTTTGAGAGGATTTAACATATCGAGTATTAGGATTTAGTACCTGAACTCTCCTCCGAGAGGGACACCTTTAGTGAGGACATAACTCTCGCCTCTGTCTGCTTCTTGTCAAACATGTTGAGAGAGAGAGAATTATTACATCCTTACAGAGAAAGCCTCTTAGAGAGATTCCCACGACTATTCCTCTTCCTTCTCACAGTCAGTCTGCCTCAGAAGGACTATTTCACTAATTATTACAGAAGACCGTACAGTTGGCTCGTCAGCTCTCTCATAGAATCAAACAACAAACTCAAAAGGTGTGATCCAGCATTCAGTTACTTGCAGGTCAGTCCCAAAGATAACTTACTGACAGATAAGAGGAAATTGAGGGGAAAATATACCTTTCCTCGCTGCTAATTCAAGGCTCTGTTTGCCTCGGGGTGTTGCCTTTTACTTAACTCAGACTGGGGCCTTCAGGCGATCAATTTAACCCGAGAATGAATCCTCCAGAACAAGAGTGATGGGTCTCTCAGCCTCACGGGAAAGGCACCACAGTTTAACATCAAGGTTCACAGTTACGGTATATTCTCAATCCAGTAACACCTCCTGTGACAGACCAAATGATTCTAACGTAATGTGTTGGGGTGTGACGGGTGGGCGTGACATGAGTAAGGGTGACGGGGGATGGGACTGGGGTAGGAGTGACGGGGGTAGATGTTTACTGGGGTGGTCGAGAGACGGGTTGGGGTGATAGAGGGTGGGGGTGAACGTTTAAGTTGAGACAGAGTAACAGTGACAGTGGAGGGATAAATTAGCCCGGGCGTCTGGTGGTGAGGTGTTGGAAGATGGATGTATTGAGTTACGTCCCGTGTGGTGCTTCTGGTGGTGTGGTGATGACTGGTGTGTGATAATGACTAGTGTGTGAGTGTGGATGAAAGATCGCCATCAACAATATTGTGAGAAGATATATATATATATATATATATATATATATATATATATATATATATATATATATATATATATATATATATATATATAACACAGAATATCTATAGTATTTAAATCATTCATCTGTTTTATAAGACCTAAATCGTATGTGTTAAATGTAGTTATAACAACACATGAGAGACCAGACACCGTGACCCAGGTACTCCATCTAATGTGTCACGTTAGTATGCACAGATCACTGTGTTACATGTCTTCTTTATGGTAGTGGTAATCTATATATATATATAACCTCTTCTCTACTGTATACTGGGAGTGACGAGATGGAATGAGCGACTCGTAAGATAGTAGAGTGACGAGGAGTTACAGGTGTGTGAAACCCTTACTTAACATAACATTTCCTTTAACTTCCTCACAGCATCTTGCGTCATCCAGAGTCATTTTAATTGAGGAGGAAACTGTTGCAATCTGCTGAATAGTTAATATTATTGCAGAAGATGCAAGAAGCTGTCAGGAAATAGAGAAAAATCGTATGTTAATGAAGGAGACTGTTATTGGGAGAGGAGACAGTTTGAGAAAGATCTGAAAAGGAGAATGGCGAAGAGTCTTCTACGAAGTGCGGCACTGGAGTGTAGAGTTTAAACTTGGAACTTGTAGACTGAAGATATAAAACGGTTGGAAGGTTTTGAAACGTGGATATTTTAAGCGTTTCCTGGACAGATCATTATGACCAGTAATGAATTGTTGCATCTTACGAGTGAAAAATCTCTCAATGACACACTTAGAGGGAGGCTGATAAAATGGATGGGGCACATTACTGAGAAAGAGACAGCTTGCTAATGGAAGTGCTTGAATGTGGAATATTAGAAAAGAAACACAAGGGGAGAACGATATTGCTGGACCGGCTGAGTGAAGATTACTTCCTGCAGCACAAGACAATATGTTGAATGGACTGCCTCTTAGGGGTAGTGTGGATACAGGTCGCCGAACAATAAAACTTTTGGTACACAGGAAGGCAGCATAGGCGGCACTACACTTGTTCTCGTTCACTTCCTCATCTGTAAATTCTGATACTCGTGTACGAACTGGGGATACACAGAGAGCGAACCACCAACCCTTAGGACGGAAGGCAAGTGTTGTATCTACTCGGCCGGTGCACCTCTCAAGGGGATATTAAACGACGCTAAAAAAAAATATATAGAGCCATTTTTTTTAGGGCTTCTAGAACAGCGTCATTCAGAGAGACTTATGACACGAGGTGGAGTGAAGTACCAGTAAGTAAATTCCACCCTAAGTATTTCTCAGTCTTGCCATGACATTATCCTAAAGCAGTAACTCCTGTACACGTCTCAGCTCTCTTGGCCGGGTGTGTGATCGCCGCTGGGAGTGAAGGTCAGGTAGTTGTTGATGCTTTGTGTCTGTATTGAAGTAGAAGTGAACCATGAAGCGCCATCATAGCTGGAGGCAGGTGGCAAATATTCCTCACAGTTTGGTAGTTGTGGACCAGATTGACTTTCATCCACACCAAAAATTTTTCGATGATAAAACAAAGACGGGTGGAGGAGTAGTGTGGGGGTGGAGGAGTAGTGTGGGGTGTGGAGGAGTAGTGCGGGGGTGGAGGAGTAGTGCGGGGGTGGAGGAGTAGTGTGGGGGTGGAGGAGTAGTGTGGGGGGTGGAGGAGTAGTGTGGGGTGTGGAGGAGTAGTGTGGGGGTGGAGGAGTAGTGTGGGACGTGGAGGAGTAGTGTGGGGGTGGAGGAGTAGTGTGGGGGTGGAGGAGTAGTGTGGGACGTGGAGGAGTAGTGTGGGGTGTGGAGGAGTAGTGTGGGGGTGGAGGAGTAGTGTGGGGGTGGAGGAGTAGTGTGGGGGTGGAGGAGTAGTGTGGGGGTGGAGGAGTAGTGTGGGGGTGGAGGAGTAGTGTGGGGGTGGAGGAGTAGTGTGGGGGTGGAGGAGTAGTGTGGGGTGTGGAGGAGTAGTGTGGGGGTGGAGGAGTAGTGTGGGGGTGGAGGAGTAGTGTGGGGGTGGAGGAGTAGTGTGGGGGTGGAGGAGTAGTGCGGGGGTGGAGGAGTAGTGTGGGGGTGGAGGAGTAGTGTGGGGGTGGAGGAGTAGTGTGGGGGTGGAGGAGTAGTGTGGGGGTGGAGGAGTAGTGCGGGGGTGGAGGAGTAGTGTGGGGTGTGGAGGAGTAGTGTGGGGGTGGAGGAGTAGTGCGGGGGTGGAGGAGTAGTGTGGGGGTGGAGGAGTAGTGTGGGGGGTGGAGGAGTAGTGCAGGGGTTGAGGAGTAGTGTGGGTGGTGGAGGAGTAGTGTGGGGGTGGAGGAGCAGTGTGGGGGTTGAGGAGTAGGGTGAGGGTAGAGGAGTAGTGTGGGGGTGGAGGAGTAGTGTGGGGGTAGAGGAGTGTGGGGGTGGAGGAGTAGTGCGGGGGTGGAGGAGTAGTGTGGGGGTGGAGGAGTAGTGTGGGGGTGGAGGAGTAGTGTGGAGGTGGAGGAGTAGTGTGGGGGTGGAGGAGTAGTGTGGGGGTGGAGGAGTAGTGTGGGGGGTGGAGGAGTAGTGTTGGGGTGGAGGAGTAGTGCGGGGGTGGAGGAGTAGTGTGGGGGTGGAGGAGTAGTGTGGGGGGTGGAGGAGTAGTGTGGGGGTGGAGGAGTAGTGTGGGGGTTGAGGAGTAGTGTGGGGGTGGAGGAGTAGTGTGGGGGTGGAGGAGCAGTGTGGGGGTGGAGGAGTAGTGTGGGGGTGGAGTAGTGTGGGGGTGGAGGAGTAGTGTGGGGGTGGAGGAGTAGTGTGGGGGTGGAGGAGTAGTGTGGGGGGTGGAGGAGTAGTGTGGGAGGGTGGAGGAGTAGTGTGGGGGGTGGAGGAGTAGTGTGGGGGTTGAGGAGTAGGGTGAGGGTGGAGGAGTAGTGTGGGGGTGGAGGAGTAGTGTGGGGGTAGAGGAGTGCGGGGGTGGAGGAGTAGTGCGGGGGTGGAGGAGTAGTGTGGGGGTGGAGGAGTAGTGTGGGGGTGGAGGAGTAGTGTGGGGGTGGAGGAGTAGTGTGGGGGTGGAGGAGTAGTGTGGGGGTGGAGGAGTAGTGTGGGGGTGGAGGAGTAGTGTTGGGGTGGAGGAGTAGTGCGGGGGTGGAGGAGTAGTGCGGGGGTGGAGGAGTAGTGTGGGGGGTGGAGGAGTAGTGTGGGGGTGGAGGAGTAGTGTGGGGGTTGAGGAGTAGTGTGGGGGTGGAGGAGTAGTGTGGGGGTGGAGGAGCAGTGTGGGGGTGGAGGAGTGTGGGGGTGGAGGAGTAGTGTGGGGGTGGAGGAGTAGTGTGGGGGTGGAGGAGTAGTGTGGGGGTGGAGGAGTAGTGTGGGGGGTGGAGGAGTAGTGTGGGAGGGTGGAGGAGTAGTGTGGGGGTGGAGGAGTAGTGTGGGGGTTGAGGAGTAGTGTGGGGGTGGAAGAGGAGTGCGGGGGTGGAGTAGTAGTGTGGGGGTGGAGGAGTAGTGTGGGAGTGGAGGAGCAGTGTGGGGGTGGAGGAGTAGTGTGGGGGTGGAGGAGTAGTGCGGGGGTGTGGAGGAGTAGTGTGGGAGTGGAGGAGCAGTGTGGGGGTGGAGGAGCAGTGCGGGGGGTGGAGGAGCAGTGCTCGGGTGGAGGAGCAGTGCGGGAGGTGGAGGAGGAGTGCGGGGGGCGGAGGAGCAGTGCGGGAGGTGGAGGAGTAGCGTGGGGTGGAGGAGTAGCGTGGGGGTGGAGGAGTAGTGTGGGGGTGGAGGAGTGCGGGGGTGGAGGGGTAGTGTGGGGGTGGAGGAGTAGTGTGGGGGTGGAGGAGTAGTGCGGGGGTGGAGGGGTAGTGTGGGGGTGGAGGAGGAGTGCGGGGGTGGAGGAGGAGTGCGGGGGGTAGAGGAGTGTGGGGGGTGGAGGGGTAGTGTGGGGGGTGGAGGAGGAGTGCGGGGGGTAGAGGAGTGTGGGGGTGGAGGAGGAGTGCGGGGGGTAGAGGAGTGTGGGGGGTGGAGGAGGAGTGCGGGGGGTAGAGGAGTGTGGGGGGTGGAGGAGCAGTGCGGGAGGTGGAGGAGTAGTGCTGGGGTGGAGGAGTAGTGCTGGGGTGGAGGAGCAGTGCGGGGGGTGAGGAGGAGTGTGGGGGTGGAGCAGCAGTGCGGGAAGTGGAGGAGCAGTGCTGGGGTGGAGGAGCAGTGCTCGGGTGGAGGAGCAGTGCAGGGAGGTGGAGGAGCAGTGCGGGGGCGGGATGGGCAGTGCGGAGGGGGGAGGGGGGTGTTGAATTGACACACGTAACTAAATCTGCCCCTTGGACCTCTAGCCAATAGAAAATATCCAAATAATGTTTCTCGGTGTGAGATACCGTCTGGTTTGTGACGCAACAGCCAAACTTCCCGTAGTATACTTGGAAATGTGGATTAAATGTAGATGGATCACCGAACAGCTTACAGTTGATCTTCCAGTTTCCAGGGTCACTGGATCATACTCTTGACTTCTTTCTCCGTAACAGTGACTCATAACAACACTTTATAAACTACTTATATATTTACTTCCCTGTGAACCATGTTAGTGCGGCACACAGGTCCTTAACACCCGTGAGGGAACAATCTTCTTCATTTACTTTTAAAACTTTAAAAACAATGATATTATAATAGGTTCTCTCCGAGGTTGTACAATAAATACAATATATATTGATGCGTAAAATAATGATGCACAAGTCTTGAAGAGAAACTATTAGCGACTGTTGGGGTAATTGGGACCGAAATATCTAGGACGGGGAGTTGGAGAGCAGCAATAAAAGAGCAAGAAATAAAGACGATATGATTATTTATCCAAGAGGTATTATCGGTAAATACGTGAAGATGTACAGTATGTGAAGAGGAAAATGTGAAGCTTCAGGGAGCATAAATAGTGAAGAAATATTGAATTATTATGGAAATATAAAGTTAAGGTAGTGAGCCGATCGTTACCTGATGAATAAAAGCTCCATATTTTGTGAATTTGCAAAATACATAACTTGTGAAAATCCCTTACTGCCGAGGCGCCCAACTCCACCACACTTGATGATACCGTTACTCTGAGAGAATTGCTAACATTTAGAAAGACATTTAAAATACTGTTGTCTGAGGGCGAGAAATGTAGGCATCCCTAACCTAACCTAACACAATTTACAGTAAGCTAAGCCAACCCAACCCAACACACCAGCTCAACACACCAGCCTAACCCAACACACCAGCTCAACACACCAGCCGAAATTTTTTTTAGGTTAGGTAAGATCAGGGCGTTTTTTGTTTCCCAAATTATTGAGGACGGCGCCACAGTAATCACCAACTCACCTCATACAGGTCATGTGTTACGACCCTAGGATCGGGTCTTTCAAATATATCAGTATTTATTATTATATTCTTAATCCCAAGTTCTCCCAACATAGGTCAAGTTAACAGGTCAAAACCTAAACAAGTCAATAAAAATATGAACATAAGGTAGTAGGCAGCTACCAAACAGGGAGGTACTACCGCTTGGGAAGATATTGGAAGCATATTGTGTTGTCTAATGGTAGACCCTACTGCCATATGACATCACGAAAATTGTGACCAAGTCCTAGGTTGCTGATCTGACTTTTAGCCTCATTTACACACAATTGCAGGGTCTCAATTGTTTCTCTTGGACAACACAATATACATAATGTATATCGCCTGGTACGATGTCCTCCATAAACTTCCTGACCTCTCGTATGTCTATGGGAAAGGGTCGCGGAAAAGGGACGTGATTGCTGCCCGTATCATCATTGGGTATTACTTTGCTTGGGGACATTGGTATCCCCGCATCCCCTGAACAACGCTCTTGTGCATTATGCAGAAGACCCGACAGCCGCACCCTTATCCACTACCTCCTAAGATGTCCCCACACACACAACGATTCCATGACGCCTGCTAGACCACCACTACACGACATCCTGACGGAGACACGATGATCCTCCCCATACTGGCCAGATATTATGTAAATAACATTGATTATGTGTTAAGGGAATATCCTTCCTTCCTTAGGCTTTAGTAAGCCCCTTTATAATATTTATTTATACTGTATATTAGGGGGCAGTGAAATTTTGCTCAAAGCTGCACTCTTCAGGCATTGTTCCTTATACATATCAAAGACTCCATGCCAAATTTGAAGCTGATATGTCGAGGTTTAGTCTGCCGCATTTTCTACTGAAATTTTTAAATTTACCTACAGTACTAGCCAAACAGCCGCTGTGGCGGTGCAATGTTCTGTTCAGTGTTTATCAACTTTTTTTTCATATCTCTTATTTCATTTAAGTTGTCTTGTTGCAGATGAGTATGGTGCTATGTCTATATTGAATTATCAGCCTCATTTTGTCCCTGATCCAAGGGCTCTGACAGACACCAGTTCACAGAACCGGACAAGACTCCCTACACTGGGTGCCGCTTGTGACCGATACTTGATTAGTGATTATGCTGGAGCTGCCATTGCTACTGCCACCTTAACTGCCTATGGCATTATCACAAAGGATGACAAGAGTCAGGTTATTGGACCACATAAGCTGCGGGATGCGAGACAAAAATACCGATTTAAGAGGCAAGAAATTGAGATGGCTAGTTTAGATAATTTGACGTCACTCTATTTTGATGGTAAGAAGACCGCCACTCGTGTGATGATAAAGAATGAGAAGACCGAGAAATGGAGTTCGAGGATGATGGTGAAAGATCATTATGTCATCATGGTTGAGCCTGGCAATGAATATCTCACACATGTGACTCCCAAGACTGGACACGGAAAGCAGATTGCCAAAACTATTCACGAGTTTCTGGTGGAGAAAAATCTAACCCAGCAGCCCATTGTGTGTGTTGGTTGTGATGGAACCAATGTAAATGTAGGATCAGAAAATGGAGTCATTCATCATCTTGAAATGTTACTTGGTCACCCGCTCCATTATTTCATATGTCAGCTTCACGGAAATGAGCTGCCTTTCCGCGCAGTTTTTTATCACTATGATGGTAAACCAAGTGGTCCTGAGCATTGGCGTGGTCCCATTGGAAAGCAGATCAAGGAGTCTTTGTCTGAGCTTCCAGTTGTCGCCTTCCAGCCAGTCAGTTTCCCTGATTTCCCTGTGTTTAATGATGAAGTGGAGAAAGATCTGTCCTGGGATCAGAAATACCTGTATAGGATTTGTAAAGGAGTTATCACAGGTGTTGTTGAAGATGACTTGGCTGCTATTGAGCCAGGTCCTCCCTGTGTGTCAAGGTGGAACACCTTATGGAGTAGAATCCTCAGGCTGTATGTAGCAACATCAAGACCCAGTCATGAGTTGAAAAGAATTGTCATTACAATAATAAAGTTCAGTGCTCCAATGTGGTTTTACATCAAGATACACCCTTAAGTAACACACGGCTCAAGGAACGTATTCCAGTCCCTGCTATATATGAAACACCTGAATAGTGAGGAGGAGATGATAGTGAAGAAGGCTGTCCAGAGAAATGCATACTTCGCCCACACAGATCAACTTCTTGGTATGTGTGCAGATGAGGACATGACTGTTAGAGAAAAAGCTGTCTCAATGAGAAGAAAAATTAGAGAGGAGAATCAGCAAAAGGAAGAATGCACTGGCAGATCTGAAGAGGAGGAGGAAGATTCTGATGCTGCTGTTGACGAGAATTTGTTAAACTATACTGATGAGGAGGGTAAAGATGGAGATGGGAATGAGGATGTGCCTCCTGTAGTCAACATGAGAAAGGTGGTGACTCCGAAACTAAAGTGGCAAGCAAAAAACCATCATTCCATGATTAACTGGAGGAATGAACTCAAGACTGAGCCTCCTTACATTGCTTCTCTGTCAAATCTACAGGTTAATGACATTCTTGAGTCACCATTAGTGGTGCCCAAGTGGCCAAACAGCACTCAGGCGGTCGAGAGAGGCATAAAAGTGATGACTGAAGCTTGCACTGAAGTGACGGGATACGAATCGAGAGATGGATATATTAGGCAAAGATTATTGTCTAGGAAAATGATGCCAAGGTTCCGCACAAAAAAGAATTTCAATATGAACTTGTAATGATTTTCTATACGGTGTACCTGTAAAATAACATGTGAATTAAATCGATGTCACCCATGTAAAATTTATCATTATCCTGGAAAACATTAAATGACACCTAATTTTTGGTATACACTAAAAGTTGACAAAAAGTAGTTCGCGATGCGGCAGGGTAAGTATGCATGAAATGGCATGAAATTTTGCACAGGTGTTTGTTACAGCCATACAAACGATACCTGAAAAGTGCAGCCTGCAACTCAAATAAAAGTGTGTTTTCCCTGCCCCCTACTGTATATACTTGTGATACTTGTCAGATGCTTCTGGTGTTATTATACAGGGGTACCTAGTGACAGCACTAGGATCCCGTTTCTCACTCTTGATTTATGTTTTCGTTTTTGTATTTACTTATGGTTATTATTATTTTTAGTATATTATTTTTATTTTTAGTACAGGTATTTTGTTATTATTTTTTGAATAATAATAATAATAATATTATTATTATTATTATTTTTATTTTACTTTTGTTTATTTTTATTTTTATTTTTTATTTTATTATTATTATTTTTTTTTCTTCATTTTTTTATATTTTTTTATATTTATTATTATTATTATTTTTATTATTATATCTCCCCCCTCCCCCCCCGGCCCTGATGTGGGTCAGTGACCTGTGCCCGGGTGGGCCAATCCCCGTAAAAAAAAAAAAAAAAAAAAAAAAAAAAAAAAAGAAGAAGAAAAAGAAAGAAAGGAGCCTGACTACCGACTACCAGCCGGTCACCGATCTCACCTCTTTACCGCCAAATACTGACGTATCATCATATCCTGATTGGTCAAATCGTAAACTTCATTTAAATTACCTTACTGATATTAATTCCACTTATCTAAACTATATAAAAACATAATACAATAAATATACAATGTAATAAAACAAATTTTATACTTAAATGAATGGCTCAGTCAGTGTTGGCGAATAATGAGCGAAACTGATCTAGCCAACCACACACCATCCGAACCAACGTATTTCATAGATCAGAAACTTATGGCGGACACTCGTAACATCATGGCTGAGGCTCGTTCGTTCCCAGGTCCCTCTAAAACTTAATTAGTTTATCAGGTGAGACACTACCAACTTCGTTACAGGTAAGGTCGTTAATCAACCACCTCCAGCTCTGCCATCCTGTTAAGCCTACAGCTGTCGTTAGCGTAAATGGTCTATGAAAGTTTATGTTCTTTATCCAGGTATGTTGTTTGTCAACTGGTGGTGTGGGAGCCCTGGGGATGTAAATCAACTTTATTCCCTAAAACATGATGTAAATAAAACAAGTACAATATACCCGTATAGTACCACACTGTGCCGAGCCGGGGTAAGGAGTACAGTTTTCTCCGTCAGAGAGCATCTATTATGTCAGTTACAAAGTCAAGTATACAACTTCTGAACAGTTAGATTTAGTTTAGTTTGTGTGACTTTAGTTCATTTTAGTTTAAAGTTTAGTGTAAAGTGGATTATGTAGGTTATAACGACTTACCACAGAAATGTTCCCGGTCACTGAGAGTCGCTTATAATGATTGTCCCTCGTGTACGAGGATGGCCAGCCCAAGGGCCACCTTGGTGTGTATTGGTTTAAGGTGTAGAAGCTGTTGTTAATACAACAACCACACCGTAAATTAACGATTTTTATTGACCCAGTTTCAAGGAATAGTCCGAGAAGACCAGACAACTCGCCATCTGCATGTCTAGGTCCTCAGTTGCTGCTGTGTAGATTGAGGCAAATGGCCCAAAGAAACTTGCAAAAACTTTCACCTTGCTTGGGAATCGAACCCGGGACCACTTGTTTGCGAGGCGAGCATGTTGACCATTACCCCACAAATCGCCACTTACAACACACACACAAACACACACACAGACACACACACACACACACACACACACACACACACACACACACACACACACACACACACACACACACATTAACCAACTTCTTTGTGGCATTAGGAAGAGACAGGAAGCGGCCAGCTCATCTTAGTGTGTGGGGCAAGAAAGCCAAGACAAGGCAGAGACAAGAAACCTAACACATGTAACTATGACCACGGTGCAACACATGTAACTATGACCACGGTGCAACACGTGTAACTGTGGCCACGGTGCAACACATGTAACTGTGGCCACGGTGCAACACGTGTAACTGTGGCCACGGTGCAACACATGTAACTGTGGCCACGGTGCAACACATGAAACTGTCACCACGGTGCAACACATATAACTTTAGCAACGATGCAACACATGTAGCTGTGGCCACGGTACAACACATGTAACTGTCACCACGTTGCAACACATATAACTTTAGCAACGATGCAACACATGTAACTGTGGCCACGGTGCAACACATATAACTGTGGCCACAGTGCAACACATGTAACTGGCCACGGTGTAACACGTGTAACTGTGGCCACGGTGTAACACATGTAACTGTGGCCACGGTGTAACACATGTAACTGTGGCCACGGTGTAACACGTGTAACTGTCACCACGGTGTAACACATGTAACTGTCACCACGGTGTAACATGTGTAACTGTGGCCACGGTGTAACACATATAACTGTGGCCACGGTGTAACACGTGTAACTGTGGCCACGGTGTAACACATATAACTGTGGCCACGGTGCAACACATGTAACTGTGGCCACGGTGCAACACATGTAACTGTGGCCACGGTGCAACACATGTAACTGTGGTCACGGTGCAACACATATAACTGTGGCCACGGTGCAACACATGTAACTGTGGCCGCGGTGCAACACATGTAACTGTGGCCGCAGTGCAACACATGTAACTGTGGCCGCGGTGCAACACATGTAACTGTGGCCGCGGTGCAACACATGTAACTGTGGCCACGGTGCAACCCATATAACTGTGGCCACGGTGCAACACATGTAACTGTGGCCACGGTGCAACACATGTAACAGTGCGGGTAGAGCGGCAGCAGCGTCTTTCTGGCGCTTGTCTGCCTCGGTATGGAGTCGGGCTAACTAGGAAGTATTTGTACCTTCTCGTGTGGTGTCGCCGTCCCCACCCTGTAACACACCGGGGGGGGGGGGGGGGGGGTAATAGCCCCCACAGTAACAACACAATATAACTGGGGCAGAAACAAAGTGGTTTACCCGACCCCAGGAATGTGTTGTGTCTAACCAGTTGTTGTAATAACGAGAGTGTTAACACGTGCACCACCAACACCTACCACGACCCACTTTATTGTACCTCACCTGCTGTTAACTGTTGGTACTACACGTGTTAACTGTTGGTCCTACGCGTGTTAACTGTTGGTACTACACGTGTTAACTGTTGGTGCTACGCGTGTTAACATGCTGAGCCAGGTGAAAGCCTGAGATCTCTTGAAGGCACCTGATATTTATTGTATATTTATCTCAAAGAAGTATTCTGTAACATTTAGTGTCATGTGGAACAGTACACATAACATGGTGGTAATAAGAACATATCACAATGTTACCACGGTTATCACTTCGTTTTTATTTATTTTATTTATTTTTTACATTTATATTATAAATATATTCATATTTTACAGCGGCGTTGATATACATAAATATGATAGGGAGGGAAGCAGTACAACATGGGTTGGAGCAAGAGGACAGAGCTATCAGCAGCAAGTCTTGTCGGCTAATAAAATTATTGCAATGGTAATTTCTATCTATCTACATGACAATCTATGATATAATGGTTTTGGTGGTACAATATAAGCAGGAATATAAAGTAGGTATTACATGAATAGTAATACTTAGACAATAGATATTTTTTAAGCGATGATTTAAAGGAAGGGAGCGTAGTCTTTGCTCGGATGAGGGGGGGGGGGGGGGGGTAAGTTATTCCACACCTTCACACCATGATATTTTATGGAGGTCTGGGACTGAGAGGAGCGCATGGAGGGGTGGTCTTAGTAGCTCTGGGCGCCTTAAGCTGTATCTCTGATTATTCCGGAACTGGAAATAATTAGTGTCAATCAAGTGATTGCTCAGGTACGGTCGCTATGTGATCTTCCTGACCAGCGTAACAAAAAAGGTTGGTTACCTTCTCAGACTCGTAAAGTGTGTCAGTTTTCTGGTGTAGTTAAACGCGTGTTATTCAGGGTATGATCTTTACAAACTATACAATAGGAAGTCAATGTGCAGTAAGTCAATAATAATGTATTGCTTTTTCCTCTGTTCCTTTGACTATTTTGTGTGTACGATCCTCCGGACCAGGGCGTGATCACGATCAATGGTTGTCCCACTCACTCACTCACTAGGTCTCCTGCCATCTCTTACCCATGAAATTAGATTAAGTCTGCCCTATCGAATCCTCTTTACCTATCCTATCCCCCCTTGTCTCTATTAACCTTAATGTATCACCCTTCTCTCTCCCCTACTCTCCTTCCCTGCTTCCTCTACCACTATCTCCATCTCCTCTTTCCTTCCCCTTCCACAATTATTATATCCTCGTATCTATGTCCGTCATTCTCTTTATCTGTTCCTACTTCCTTCACCATATCTCTCTATCCCTTCAGCCTAAATCGCAATGGCTACAAGAACGAGAGCTTGTGTTGGTAAAAGAGGAATTTTTGAACACCATGATAAATGTATATTTTTTGATGACTTAGGGAGAACGTGTGGCGTGATTAGTGTAGAAGAGGAGATTGTCATACCCTTCTACCCAGTCTTGTTAGTCTCTTATGCCCCACCCTGCCAGTCCTCATACCCTACCCTACTATTCCCTCATACCCTACACTGTTAGTCTCTCATACCCTACCATTCCAGTCCCTCATATTCCACCATGCCAGATCCTCGTACCTCACCCTGCCAGTTTGAATTTGTGTGTCAACCAAATTAAGTTCTGTAAAAATCTAAAATCGACCTGATGTCTTTCGTCCTCCCATACCATCATCATCTCCCAGTTGGTTGTCTTATAAATAGTAGCTCGATGCCCTGAAGTCTCTGGTAGTTTCAATAAGTCTGGAGCCAAACTCATTAAGGAACTTCAGGGTGTTGGTGCCCCAGGTTCCCACAGTCTCTGAAGCTGTTGGGATAAAGTAATATCGAGGGCTAAGGTTCCTGTGCTTTATCTCTTCCTGGTACAGTGTTCCCTAAAGCTTGCCGCTCTTCCTGCTCCAGCTACACTCCTGTATCCTTCTTCCTCCCCGTCACTTGGTCAGGTCATCCTCACTGCAGGTTTTCACCAACTTTCCGCTGGGAACTGAGTAAAAATCGCACCCATTTCCCCCTGTACTCGGCAGCTGACGGGAAACATCAGTCCCGCAAGCAACTCGATTTCCTAAAGTGAGTATTGCTCGAGGGATTGTTTGTGAAATATCCTCGAGCGTAGAAGACAACGGCAAGAAATACAATGATCTACGTTGTAAAAGATCAACATGGAAGGAGTGTGTGCAGGTTCTCTCTCAGGCAGCCCTGGGGAGGGAGGGAGAGTGAGCCGCATTATGTTGTCATGACGGGGAGAGAGGGAGAGTGAGCCGCATTATGTTGTCATGACGGGGAGAGAGGGAGAGTGAGCCGCATTATGCTGTCATGCTTGGGAGGGAGGGAGAGTGAGCTGCATTATGCTGTCATGCTGGGGAGAGAGAGCCGCATTATGTTGTCATGCTGGGGAGGGAGGGAGAGTGAGCCGCATTATGTTGTCATGCTGGGGAGGGAGGGAGAGTGAACCGCATTATGCTGTCATGCTGGGGAGGGAGGGAGGGAGAGTGAGCTGCATTATGCTGTCATGCTGGGGAGGGAGGGAGAGGGAGCCGCATTATGCTGTCATGCTGGGGAGGGAGGGAAGGAGAGGGAGCTGCATTATGCTGTCATGCTGGGGAGGGAGGGAGAGGGAGCTGCATTATGTTGTCATGACGGGGAGAGAGGGAGGGAGAGGGAGCCGCATTATGCTGTCATGCTGGGGAGGGAGGGAGAGGGAGCTGCATTATGCTGTCATGCTGGGGAGGGAGGGAGAGGGAGCTGCATTATGTTGTCATGCTGGGGAGGGAGGGAGAGGGAGCTGCATTATGTTGTCATGTCGGGGAGGGAGGGAGAGGAGGTCGCATTATGCTGCATGCTGCATTAATATGATGCAGCATAACTCCAGCAGTCTCGCTACAGCTTTGTATGTATGGATGATAACACAGTAGACTGCTTACTGTGATAAACTTATACAGTCGAATGAAACCTGAGAGACAACTCAATATTAGTCCTTTGATTATACTCTAATATTATCATTGTCACGGACACAAGAATTCAATGGATCTAAGTAACGAAAATAAGGAATAATTTAAGTTGTTGTCAAAGACTTTCATATGATTATTGTTTATAACTGAATGTGTTGGAACTATTTTATCACAACAAAGAAATATAATGCAGTAAAACATGGACAGTGACGAAGTACAATAAAGAACAAAGACAAACTGTGACATAGAGAACATCCAAGATACAGGAAGACAAACAATAGTAAAATGACAAGGACTGTCATGAGGACACTGAAGGTGAAACTAACAAAAGATACCTGGAGGAGTTGTTAAAAATATTTATTTATGTTTTTAACTTTTTGTCCTTTTTTGAAGATTTTGTTTTCTCCATAATACAAAAATTTCGGTTAATATTCGTTTTTATCCCAATAGGTATTTGGCATTTTTTACCATTATCACTAGGATTATTTTCAGGTTAGGTTTGGTTAGGTCAGGTCAGGTCAGGTCATGTCAGTTAAAAATACTAAAATACACTATAAAAATAATATCTACCAATTGGGGAAATTGGGATGAAAATTAATTTCTTACCAAATTTTCTCCAAAAGGTGTAAAATAATCTTGCAGCTTCATAATAATTCACTAAACAATAAAAGTTCACATCTGAGATGATAGAATTGTCCAGGAATTATTAAGGCATCACCTGGTCATGTTAAGCCCACCTGGTGAAGATAAACATGTTGGTAATGTTTGTATCGTGACTGAACCACCTCACACAGCAGCCAAGGAGACCCTGAGGCTTTAGGCCACTGACTTAAGTGCTTACATTACACAACATAACGCTCTGTAATGGCCGATGATGCTGTTCTGGTTGTCTAATTGTAGTTTCCAACACGGTAATTACAGCAGGTATCTTTTTATTATCCTGCCATTAAAATAATTAAGTGAATTTATAGACTTACTGTACGTAACATCATGAAACTATAAACCGGTGAAGTAAAATTAAATAATTATCTTATAAAACAACTAATCTATTTAATTTTCCTTTGAGAGTTAAAGGGATAAAATACACACTAACTGGAGTCTAACTAACCTGGTGTGACTCCTCTCCGCCCCACCCAACACATAATCATCCACTCCAGGTAACCTTACACCGCCTAATGGAGCCAAACCTAATAGTATCACTCCTAACTTATCCAAATAAACTTTTCAGTGGGTAACCTTGACTCTACCACACCTTGGCTTTAGACGCTAGTATAAGTCTGGCTGGAGGGACCGTAGTCATTATAAGGGAAGCTTTTTAATAATAGCCATTACCTGCCTCCCGTTAACACTAATGAAATGTTTCTAAAATTAAACGACCGACAATTAAATCCAAATCCTTTTAAATATTTACATAATTTACTGCAGTGCTTCACTATGTTAGTGTGGGGGGCGTTTGTTGTGGCCAGGACTCCTCTTCAGATAATATAAATACAGATAATGTTGTTTTAATAAGCAATCTCTCAATGAAAATGTAAAGAAAAAATGGTCAACAAATCTTAATAGTTATCCTGATTTCTTAAAGAACAATAGAGGAATAAGAAGAGGAGGAGGAGGGAAAGAAAAGAAAGCATAAAGAAAAAAATATAACAGAGAGGAACAACAGAGAAAAAATGAAGAGTAAGATGAAAGAAACTTAGACTGATCAAAAAGACGTATAACAATCTGATTCAAACTAATCACTATATTAGATCAGATCAGATCAGGTCAAGGTTAGGTTAGTTTTGGTTAGATAAGGTCAGGTCAGGCGAGATTAGGCTAGGCTAGATTTGTTTTACACTAGGCTAGGCTAGGCTAGGCTAGGCTACACTTGTTTTACACTAGGTTAGTTTAGGTCAGGTCAGGTTAGGCTAGGCTAGGCCAAGGTGGGTGGAGCTTTGCTGACGTCAACAGGTAGACTCCCTCGCCTACCTCTCACCCCTTATAAAGAGAACATTTTATGGTTCTATATACTATACTTTGTTATCTCAGTATCTCACATAGAAAATAATACTAATAGAGAGTTTAATCTTGCATATAACTTTAGCTAAGGACACCAGTCAGTGTGGTGGGTGATACACAGAAGGAAAGGTTAAAAGAAAAACAATGTATTTCAGTTATAGTCACGTATTTAAATAACTGCAGCTTAAGATAGGGTAACTATAACTATATATACAGTTGCCTACAGGAGTTCGTTTCCTCCCTGTTGTGTCCATTATGTAAATAATGTAGACATAATGTGACAGTAGTTATGACGTCATATGATGTGTTACAGCCACTGACACCAGATTATGGGGGGGGGGGGGGGTTAGTTAGAGCAGGTGATCACAGGTGCTGCCTTTGCCTCCAGGTGTGAGTGAGGTGACAGTAGTTATGACCTCACAAGACAAGTGTTATCTTCACTGACACTTGTTTCATCAAAAGATAAAACACGTAGACGTTTACAGTCACCCACAGACTCACATTTATGATACAACAGTTGCAGAAGTGCATGCAACACACCTGGTTCCACATTGAGCTTAGACTCCAACGATGCAGTGTACTGATAGATGGGAAACGAAATTGACTTTTATCAGGCAAGTAGTGATAAGCTTTCGGGCTTTAGCTGCGAAGGGTCAGTGTTCGACTGATATCCTCCACCGACCAGTATATTACAGGGACACCAGTCAAGACAAAATTCACCTGAGAAGAGTAAAAAGTAACTCCTTAAATCACTTTAGTAGCAACAGTAGCCTTAGTAAAGCATTTTCTATCAGCTCATGCCAATATATCCTCTCCTGCCATCCTCTTTTTCCCTCAATGAGAAGAAAATCTCTCTCCCTCCTCACATCATCCAGTTGACGTTGTAGATCCTCAGTGATCAGAACTGGTCTTTCTTCCTCAGGTTCTTTCTCTTGCAGTACATCAGGTGCCCATGTAGAATCAATTTCTTGCACAGTCCTCTTTTGGCCTCTTCTCTCTGCACGTATGTCTATGATGACAGCCGCTGACTTGTCTGCAGCTATTAATGTTCCTATGACTGATACAGCACAGAGAGAGAGAGAGAGAATTGTAACTATGTACAATTGCCTACAGGATATTCTTTCCTCCCTCTTGTGTTCATTATATTAATAATGTAACATGAGGTGAGAGGAGTGATGATGACCTCACATAACACGTGAGTGATATGGGTTGGGTGTAAACGGGGCTGGCTAGTATGGGCCAATAGACCCGCTGAAGTTTTCTTCATTCTTATGTTCTTAGAGAGAGGAGGAGAGGGAGTGGGGAGAGGGAGAAGGGGGAGTGTCCTGAAAACTTATTACCAGACTCTTATAGAATTTCCAATTCATTACACAACACTACCAGGGCACATATATTTATTTGCTTCTGACATTATTTACGGAATCTCTAATGTTACATTTATGGTAAATGTTATGAAAAACAAATAAAATTCATATTCAATATTTATCAAACTAGTTTTACAATGGACTGCAGATTCTGTCAGCCTCTGGCAGCTGTTCAATGCCCACCGAGCATATACGAGCATCAGCAGTAGGGAGTGACAGTTTTGCAAAAGTTTTCAAAATCTAATTGCTTGGGTTGGATTATTTGTCTATCGGCCACGCTAATTCCGAATATGTTTGAGTTTTTTACATCATTGGATTAGAAGGTTTGTGGATACTTTTGGGTTTGGCATGAAAAACGCGAAAAAACTGTAAATAATAAAGGGACTGGCAATGTGGCACAACCTGTTAAAATTAAGTTATTGAATTGGATTATTCGACTACTGTGTACACTGGTTCATAATATGCTATTGTTTTACAACTCAATGCGCTACAAATTATGCCGATATTTTTGCTGCAAGTCACCACATACGTATATTTCGAAAACCAGGGCCCAATATTACCAACGGCGTGGATAGATTCCGTGGAATGAATTCAGGACATTCACGCTCATGGAACATTACCAAACTCCGTATATGTGCCAATGGCAGGCCAATGGCAATATTTACAGAGTTTGTTGAGGCTCCCTGGACGGGAATGCCCTGAATTTATTCCACGGAATCTATTCACGCCGTTGGTAATATTCGTCCCAGGACTGATCAACGAATTCAGCCCAAGTAGCTTGACTTGGACAGTTAAGGACAAAATCTCAGTCCGTACTTTTGAATAAAATATTGTTCAATAGGTGGTGATATTGAAGTGGTGAAAGTTGTTTTTTCTGTGTTGTTTTGCAGTTAGTTCAAAGGGCCGCCACCAAGATGGGTCGTCCTAAGATTAGCAACACTCAGCTGCGCCAGGGTAACGATAAGGTGTTCGGAGTTCGGATGCCTCTGCCATCTAACAAGTTGCCTCTGAACAAGGAAGTTGGAAGTGCCCTGGCTTATGAAGCAGAAAACGAGAGGTTAAGGAGAAGAACAAATGCTTTTGATTATATGGATGCCACCAACAAGGTGACTGAGAAGGTACTGGATGTGTATAGGAAGGCCACTGTCCCCACTATCTCTGAAATCAGGGTGAAAATGAGAGTCCACGACCTGTGGAGGATGCGGAGGGAGACGATGATGATGAAGGGAAATGGACAGAAACAGAAAAGGAAGAAAACGAAGAACGGGAAGCTGAAGATGAGGTTCGAGGCTCATCTTCAGCTTCCCGTTCTTCGTTTTCTTCCTTTTCTGTTTCTGTCCATTTCCCTTCATCATCATCGTCTCCCTCCGCATCCTCCACAGGTCGTGGACTCTCATTTTCACCCTGATTTCAGAGATAGTGGGGACAGTGGCCTTCCTATACACATCCAGTACCTTCTCAGTCACCTTGTTGGTGGCATCCATATAATCAAAAGCATTTGTTCTTCTCCTTAACCTCTCGTTTTCTGCTTCATAAGCCAGGGCACTTCCAACTTCCTTGTTCAGAGGCAACTTGTTAGATGGCAGAGGCATCCGAACTCCGAACACCTTATCGTTACCCTGGCGCAGCTGAGTGTTGCTAATCTTAGGACGACCCATCTTGGTGGCGGCCCTTTGAACTAACTGCAAAACAACACAGAAAAAACAACTTTCACCACTTCAATATCACCACCTATTGAACAATATTTTATTCAAAAGTACGGACTGAGATTTTGTCCTTAACTGTCCAAGTCAAGCTACTTGGGCTGAATTCGTTGATCAGTCCTGGGACGAATATTACCAACGGCGTGAATAGATTCCGTGGAATAAATTCAGGGCATTTCCGTCCAGGGAGCCTCAACAAACTCTGTAAATATTGCCATTGGCCTGCCATTGGCACATATACGGAGTTTGGTAATGTTCCATGAGCGTGAATGTCCTGAATTCATTCCACGGAATCTATCCACGCCGTTGGTAATATTGGGCCCTGGTTTTCGAAATATACGTATGTGGTAACTTGCAGCAAAAATATCGGCATAATTTGTAGCGCATTGAGTTGTAAAACAATAGCATATTATGAACCAGTGTACACAGTAGTCGAATAATCCAATTCAATAACTTGATTTTAACAGGTTGTGCCACATTGCCAGTCCCTTTATTATTTACAGTTTTTTCGCGTTTTTCATGCCAAACCCAAAAGTATCCACAAACCTTCTAATGCAATGATGTAAAAAACTCAAACATATTCGGAATTAGAGTGGCCGATAGACAAATAATCCAACCCAAGCAATTAGATTTTGAAAACTTTTGCAAAACTGTCACTCCCTAATCAGCAGTATTAATGTTGTCTTTTCTCCTGAAGAGGTTAACCCACTGTATCTTAGTTCTTCATCTTTAGGACGTGTATGGAAGTGTATATTCCCCTCTCGTTTGAACCAAGAATTACACCCAAACACAACACAATTAGCGGGCATTATGTGACTGAGGACACCAGTTTTCACAGTTGTGGCTGAAGCCAACTGAGGTGGCGTAAGCTGGGTCGCATTTTGGGTCAGGTCGAGATCGTCCTCTTCTTTTACAGATCTTGGGACCACCTAGGCGTAAATTTAAGTTGTAGAAGCTGTCGCCAACACAACATCCACACCCTCAGTTAACGAGTTGCATGACCCAGTGTTAAGGAATAGATTGAGAAGACCGGAGAATACGCCAACTGCACTGGCTAACCATTATACCAGAACGTGATCCGCAAATCCATTAACGTCCAGGTTCCTAATTACTGATAGGTTGAGAAGCAAATGGCGGAAAAAACTTGCCTACAATTCACAGGTCGCCAAAATCATGTATACTAAGTCCAAAAGGTTTTTTTTTTTTTTTCGTGCCGGTCAAGCCCCGACCAGAGGTTAGCTAGACCCCCGGACAACTCTTTCGGAGCTTGACCAGCACGTCGTATTGGTATTATCATCTCGACTTAATTATATGTTACAAAGTCACGTGTGAGTTTTTCAAAGCTATTTTTTTAAAAATTTACTTATTCTAAGCTAAATGTTAACAAATAAATGACTTAAATAATACGAAAACAAACAAATAAACGCGGAACTCCACCTAATATATACTGTATGTTACACTCAATAGGGATAATTGGCCATTAGTGATAACTTCTATGTATTTCTCTTTTCTGGAAACTTTTGATTGGCCATAAACGATCCTGTAGATCATAAATATACATATAAATAAATACCTTCATGCATAATCTAACCTGACCAGACCTAGCCTAACTTAACCTAATCTAGCCTAACCTAACTTAACCTAATCTAGCCTAACCTAACCTAACGTAACCTAACGTAATCTAGCCTTCTTCTTCTTCCCTGCATTATTTCATCATCATCCCAATTAAAATTCGAACGCCTTAACCTTACACACCGTGGCCCTGGGTTGTGGGTGGAGAGGGGGGGTTGGGGGAGGGCGGGGGGAGACTCGCCTTAATCACCCAGCACACCCAGCAGGCGCTTTGTAACACCGAACAAGTGACCTTTGGGTGGGGGCAGTTTTCTCGCCAGATCTAGACCAGTGGGCAGTGATACCCCCCAAAGGTCACCGAGGCAGGAGTGACGTTTGGGGAGTTTTGCGATTATAAATAGTGCTTCTACGCCCTTAACTCATGAGACATAAAGGCAAGCATGAACTTAGCATGCTTCCCTGTTGGGTGCTGTAAACGCTTCTGTGCTTCACCTTACACAAGGATGTAGGGGGGTGCCCAATAAAAAAAAAAATAGTGTTGTAGGAGGTGGTGGTGGAGGTGGTAGGTTAGTGAAGTCCTTGGTGGTGGTGGTTTACTGAAGAGGGTCTGTTTGTATGTTTATTTGTTTGTTTGTTTTATTGTTAGTCTGTTTGTTTGATTGTTTGTTTGTTTTATTATTTGTTTGTTTTATTGTTGGTTTTATTGTTCGTTTGTTTGTTTTTTGGAATTATGTTTTTTGTGGTGTCATTTGTGTTTGTGTTGTGTTGTTGCTTGTTTGTTTGTGATGTGTTGTTAATTAGTGGTTGGTGAGAGAGAGAGAGAGAGAGAGAGAGAGAGAGAGAGAGAGAGAGAGAGAGAGTATCAACACAATTTCCATACCATATATTTACCAACAACTTTATGTCATAACTTAACAGTGAGAGAGGGACTCTCTCTCTCTCTCTCTCTCTCTCTCTCTCTCTCTCTCTCTCTCATGATAAAAAACTGATCGACTTGTACCTGTGGTTGTTGTTTGTGTTTTAATTGTTAATTTAATACAACTTTTGTTATCTTATTTCTAATTTCTACTGTTGTTCCAGCCACATGTTGTATTGTTAATAATGATAATAATAATAATAATAATAATAATAATAATAATGATAATAATAATAATACGGTAATAATGATAATAATAATAATTATAATAATAATAATAATAATGGCGACGATAATTATTAAAACATGGAGGCAGGAGGAGGAAGAGGGAAGGAATGATGATAGTTGAGAAGATGTCAATAGTAGTGATAATGCTGGTTGTGGTAG
>CAUDMG010003184.1:0-17074 GCA_958450375.1 Homarus gammarus | reverse complement strand
AAACTAATTAGGAACCTCACCATATATCAAGAGTTTGTTATAAAGATGTACTGAAGAGTCTTGGTTAAACTAGAAACACTGTATTTTGTCGAGGGGAAAAATCTTTGTCATGGTGGAAATATCGGACAAGGTGGGAATTTATCGAGGGAGTAAACATTACAGTCTGTGGGGGGAAAAATTCTTGTTATGGGGAAAATATTGAGTAGCGTGGGAAAAAATAGCGAATGAAGTAAGAAAATGTAACAAATTGCAATGGCAGAGAGTGTATTCACGGGGGGAGGGGGGGGGGGTTAACATGGAACAACTTGGGAGAAAACTACACAAGCTACACAAATGATGTAATTTTGAGAAAAAATAATTATCCACAGGAAATACGAGACAGCGTGGGAAAGTATCAATTAAGTTAAGAAGAAAATACTGTTGGTGAGAAAAAGGATCTTTTTTAGTTCCATGGGGATATATTTGAGCTGGTGGGAGGAACACAAGTGGCTAGTACCAGTTAGCTAAGACCTCGAGAAAGTGTGTGCTGTAACTATGCCTCTGTGTTGTGTCATAGATAAGTTATAGTGATGATATTTTAGCGTGACTACTCAACTGTGTGTTATGTATAGCTTGAAGAAAAAAATAGTCAATTAAATAAAAAAAAAAACTTAGATAAGGTTTAATAAGATGGTTTTATATAGAACTTAAAGCATCAGTGTATGTATTGTCTAAAATTATTCATTAACTCTTTCACTGTTTTCTTGGTAACCAAATCAATGCATCACAGTCATATGGAGATAATGTCGTTTCCTGGAAAAAATTGCCACAACTAATGTTTCAATCAGATAATGTTATAACTTCTAGGACAATTGGTAAAGGTTTGTAATAATGTTAATATGTGGTTAAAAAATGTATTCCTAAATTCATTCCTGGAGATAAATGGAACAAGTTTATTATTCCAAACTGTGATTATATCTAACTTAAACTACTACCTGTAATTGTTAATGGTTAATAGATAAGAAAGTAATTCGTAGAACACCAATATAAAATTGTTTAAATTTCTGGCTGCAAAATTCGTGGTTAGGTGAGATAATAATACCATAAAAATATTAAAAAATAAACCGATAGAACTTTACATTTTATGATTCATTAAAAAAAAAAGTTATTAAAACCTATCCAGCCATCAAACTCGCTCTCCTGAATATCATATAAGAGTATCACTGTTACATGAAACTAAAACACTAATTCCATCCATTGTTGTATACTTTACGGTGTTTCCGCTTACGGCAGAGAATTACAATATGATATAGCTTTCTCTTAACGGTGCACACACACACACACACACACTTCCCTCAGCCTCCATAGGGTAAGGACGTGTGTTGTCGGCGCTGCCCGCTAACGCGGCCGTGGTCTCTTGATCATGGAGACAGCTGCCAGCCCGGTCTGTCGGGCCGTCCCCTCCCCCATCTCCGCCTTCTCATCTGGATTTATCAACATCCTCACACTAACAGTACAGTGCAAAGATTGACGATCAACCCACAAGTGATATACAAAAGTGGAAATTTCAACTCAAAGGAAAAGCACAAAAACACAGCAATACTGACTGTGGCTGGATCTGACCTAACCTCACCTGACCTAACCTTAAGGATGGAGCACACCTGCATTGCCCCAAGCTACTGTCCTGGCCACGTGGCCACACACCTGCCCAACCGCATCCAGCCCATACGAGCACGAACTGATTGCTACAAGAACAGCCCAGTCCCAACCATTGTAAAAATTATCAACACCTAATTATTATATATCATATTTGTATTACTTATGTTACTTGTACACCATTTGCAAATCAAGAGAACCATTCCCCGATTTGTAATTGTATATTTTCAGCCTTCCGGCTGCCATGCTCTTTCAATAAACCGTTAATTATTATTATTATTATTATTATTACACACACACACACACACACACACACACACACACACACACACACACTTTTCAGACGGCCAGAACTGCTGAATGATCGATCTTGGGGTAAAAAATAAAAGGCCATAAAGCAAAATGTTAGTTCATGAACCCGTTGAGGACGTGACACGATACTGGCTGGCACGCAAGGGGAGAGAGGGGGAGAGTGGGGGTGAGGGGAGAGTAGAGGGTGAGGGCTGAGTGGAGGTGAGGGGAGAGTGGGGGTGAAGGGGGAGTAGAGAGTGAGGGTGAAGGGAGAGTAAAGGGTGAGGGCTGAGTGGGGGTGAGGGGAGAGTGGGGGTGAGGGGAGAGTGGGGGTGAGGGGAGAGTGGGGGTGAGGAGAGAGTAGAGGGTGAGGGGAGAGTGGGGGATGAGGGGAGAGTGGGGGTGAGGGGAGAGTAGAGGGTGAGGGGAGAGTGGGGGTGAGGGGAGAGTGGGGGTGAGGGGAGAGTGGGGGTGAGGGGAGAGTAGAGGGTGAGGGGAGAGTGGGGGTGAGGGGAGAGTGGGGGTGAGGGGAGAGTGGGGGTGAGGGGAGAGTAGGGGTAAGGGAGAATTCAAGTAAGGGGAGAATGGGAAGAATGCCAATCGGGAGAGTAATATTAGAATGAGAGAGGAAAAGGGAGAATGGTGGAAAAAAAAAAGAATTGAAGAAAGAGAAGAAAGATGGAGGAATAAAGGGGAGAGAGGTGATAGGGAAGTGTAAGGGGGTAGGATGAGAGGAGGAGAGTAAAGAAGAAGGGAGATCAAGGGAGCTGGAGTGGGAGGGGTAGGGAGAGAGAGTGGGGAATGGAGGAATGGGAAGAGAGAGAGAGAGAGAGAGAGAGAGAGAGAGAGAGAGAGAGAGAGAGAGAGAGAGAGAGAGAGAGAGAGACGAAAAAGAAATAAACGTAAAAAACCGTATAATCAAACTTGTAAAAAAAAAACTTATCCCACCTCGTAAAAAAATGGCAAATGTAAAAAAAAAAAAAACCCACACAATCAAAGAATACAAGTTGGTCGTGTAAGTATTTCAAGAATGTTGGGAACTCCGCTGCTGGAACACATTACGAGTGAGTTAGTAGAGCAGAATCGGATAGAAAGATCAACATTTTTTATGGTAATACTCGTAGGTTAGAGAGAGAGAGAGAGTGACTCACTACACGATAATAATGTGTGTCGTGTTGTGCTGTGTGATGGGAGGAGACAGGGTATTATTTTTGCTTTTTTATGTGTATATGTTCGTGTGTCAGTCCGCCGGGTTGAGTATTATACAAGGACAGACATTCAACATTAAGTTATATTACAGGAGATTAAGGTCGCCCTGTTATTATACATATATATATAATTAAATATTTTTGTTTTACCTACATAAGAAAATAAGATATATTTTTTCTTTATTGTTTTATTTTATGTGGATGGTATAGGGGGGAGGAGAGAGGGGAAGAGAGGGGAAATAAATGAAATTTGTGAATAATAATGAATTTCGATATTTACCTCCTTATTATATTTACCTTTTCCTTAATTATATATCAACCTCGGCATCTGTTTATTTTAGATTGAGGCTACGGTGGCTGAGTGGCTATAACGAGTGGTTGGTACTCCACTGATTTTGGGTTCGATTCCATATTAATAAACCAACAGGTGACTGGTATCCGGTGTGTGGCTGGAGGGGAGAGATATACCTAACTTAATTCCATCTCTCATATGTGACCTCTGACCCACATTGACGTCATCTGTGTTATAACATGAAGAGACAGGAGACAAATTCCCTTTTTCTTTTTAATATTCTTAAGTTAATCCGCTTTGTCAGAAAATTAATACAACAGTAGATATAATTAACTAAGGTATAATTGAACACACTCTTCCCTAATTCATCACTAAAACCAAAAAATTAAAGATATTATTTGTTTTGTCATTCATTGGGGTCCGACTTATTACCCAAATGTACCCAAATGTACCCAAATATAGCCGGAATGAAGTCAAATAATGGTCCTAGATGAATAAATCGGACTGCCAATCACTTCTCGACTAGTATTTGGTGTCAGAAAGTCACAAAAAATTGGTAAACTTAATTTAATCTGAGTTAATAGATCGAGTGCATGTACCTAACCTAACCTAATCTAATCTAATCTAACCTAACCTAACCTAACACAACACAACTCAGATTAAATTAAGTTTACCATTTTTTTTTTACTTTATGACACCAAATAATAATCGAGAAGCGATTCACAGCCCGAATTACGCTTGTACGACCATCATTTGACTTTATTGCGGCTACATTTGGCTACATTTGGCTACATTTTGGGAATTCCTCGCTCCGTCGGTACATGCACGCGATCTATTAACTCAGATTAAAGTAAGTTTACCAATTTTTGGTGACTTTCTGACACCAAATACTAGTCGAGAAGTGATTAGCAGTCCGATTTATTCATCTAGGACCATTATTTGACTTCATTCCGGCTATATTTGGGTACATTTGGGTACATTTGGGTACATTTGGGTAATTAGTCGGACCGTTCATTTCATTGGTTCTATTTTCACTTTTCTTATTTATATTTCAACATTACATTCGTTTTTATTTCAATTTATCGTCAGTTTTTAAATTTCTTATACTTATTCACATCATTATTTTTCATTTACATTTTATATATTAGTCTTTTCTTTATCTTTTTATTAGCATATATCCTCACAGCACCCCGTAGTTCATTAGTACCTTGTGTGTTAACGGATAGATACCAGGATACATCTAACCCTCATAATTAATCACCAACAAACTAACTCACTCATTAATTAACTCACCCTCCCTCCCCCCCCCCCCACCAAAAAAAAAATCTTATCATCATTTTATTTCCAAGTGAACATCTAGTCAACTAATTGGACAGAGTTATCACATACAGTAACTAATTATGTATCCCTCATTATCTCACACACGAACCTAAAGTCATTACATCATACGGAATTAGTTGATTTATTAAACACATGCAACAAGAACCAATAATATAACTCATGTTTTATTCACTTCTATGATTATATTATTTTCTAGCTAAACTCAAAAAGATAATCAATGAATATTTCTGTATATAATAAGATAAAGAGGATAATTCTTCATATAATTACATTTTATACACACTAGAGACACCCAAAATTATATTAATATTTACAACAAATGATTAATTGGAATAAAAACAAGAATAATTATATACAGCTTATGTTTAAATTTATAGGTAATAATTAGCATACATACATACATACATACATACATACATACACATACATACATACACACACATACATACACATACATACATACATACATACATACATACCCCAGATTACATAACTATGTATATCTAGACCTCAGTAAACTCTAACTTAAATACTTGCTCGTTATTAAATTCCAGTAACTTGTAAAAATAAAACCCAGCAACTCGCTAACAAATCCCCAAAAACTTGTAAAAAAAAATCCAGTGACTTTCAAATAAATCCCAGCAACTTGTAAATAAATCCCAGCAACTTGTAAATCAATCCCAGCAACTTGTAAATCAATCCCAGCAACTTGTAAATAAATCCCAGCAACTTGTAAATCCAACAACTCACAAACAAATCCCAGGTCATTAAATACAGGACCTCATAAAGCCACATCCTACCGTAAATACCTCGTAAATCCTAACGTTACCTTACGTACCTGGGTGGACCTAAAATCCTAAATAAATATCCTTAATAAATCCCCACGATGTACCCGAATCAATGTGACCCCTGAATAAATTCTCAAGATGGCCTTTAAATAAATCCCCAAGATGGCCTCTAAATAAATCCCCAAGATGGCCCTAAATAAATCCCTAAAATAGCCTCTAAATAAATCCCCCAAAATAGCCTCTAAATAAATCCCCAAGATGGCCTCTAAATAAATCCCCAAGGTGGCCCTAAATAAATCCCTCCCCTGAGATCCTAAATAAATCCCCAAGATGGCCCTAAATAAATCCCTCCCCTGAGATCCTAAATAAATCCCCAAGTCAGCCCTAAATATATCCCCACTAGACCTGAGTTAGGATTTCATGATGGTGAGGGGCTCAAGGGGTGAGGTGAGGTGAGGGTTCAAGGGGTGAGGTGAGGCGAGTGTCAAGTGAGGTGAGTGTCAAGTGAGGTGGGGGTTCAAGAAGTGAGGTGAGGGGAGGTGAGGTGAGTGTCAAGTGAGGTGGGGGGTTCAAGAAGTGAGGTGAGGTGAGTGTCAAGTGAGGTGAGGTGAGGGTGTAACGGATGAGGTGAGGTGACGTGAGGTGCGTGTCAAGTGAGGTGAGTGTCAGGTGAGGTGAGGGTTCAACAGATGAGGTGAGGTGAGGTGAGGTGAGTGTCAGGTGCCAATACACTTCACAAGGCTACACGTCATCTTCAGTCTGGTTCCGTCAGATGTAAATGAGACTGTCTGTTGATCTCTTCCTTTGATCTATCTATCCATCTATCTATCTATCTATCTATCTATCTATCTATCACACATGCATTAATGAACATAGAGTGTTGTGTAAGTGAAAAATCAATAAGTCGAGCTGAGATAACATTATAACCGCTCTAAACTAATAGAGAGAGAGAGAGAGAGAGAGAGAGAGAGAGAGAGAGAGAGAGAGAGAGAGAGAGAGAGAGAGAGAGAGAGAGAGAGACATACAAAAATGAGAAATGGAAAAGAATTAAGATTAAAGGGAATGGAAAACACGGAGAATGGAAATGAGGCAGAATGATGAATTTACGAATGAGAGACGAAAGGCAGACGACGCGAGAAGGAGTGAGGGAAGTGAATGGATCAAAGGATAGGAAGACCTACCGGAAGTGGGTGAGAGTGGTCTAAGAGAGGTGAGAGGGGAGAGGTGAGAGGTGAGGAGGAGGTGGGAAGGGAGAGAGAGAACTATGAGGGGTGAGAGGTGAGGAAAGGAAATGGAACAGAGAGGGGAGGTGAGAGGTAGGGGAGGAGATATGAAGGAAGAGAGAGAGAAACGGAAGGGAGAGACAAAGAAAAGGAGAGAGAAAATTAAAAGGGGAAGGAAGAGGAAGGAATGGACAGTAGAAAAATGAGAAAAAAAGAAGAAAGAGGAAGGGAGATAGAAACAAGAAGAGAAGGTCGAAGAGGCAGTGTAAGAAGGTAAGGGAGAAGGAAGAGGAGAGGTTAGGCAAGAGGTAAAAATTATTGAGAAACGATCATTGTGTGTGTGTGTGTGTGTGTGTGTGTGTGTGAGAGTGTGTGTGTGTGTGTGTGTGTGTGTGTGTGTGTGTTTATACTCTCTCCCCACAATTAGTATTTGTTTTATCTTATATCACTTTACAAACATGCACACACACACACACACACACACACACACAATGATCGTTTCTCAATAATTTTTACCTCTTGCCTAACATCTCCTCTTCCTTCTCCCTTACCTTCTTACACTGCCTCTTCCACCTTCTCTTCTTGTTTCTATCTCCCTTCCTCTTTCGTCTGTAGCTGTCGCCTTCATTGATTTCACTGAAGCGTTCGACCTAGTCGACCACAATATAATCATCAACAAAGCTATTGACCTCGGGCTTCGAAAAAGTCTCATACCATGGCTTACAGACTTCCTCAGTGACCGACGCCAAGCTGTACGCTTCCGAGGGGCTGTCTCCACCTTTCAGTCACTCACCTGTGGCGTCCCCCAAGGCACCAAGATGGGACCACTCTGCTTCCTTATGCTCATCAATGATGCCCTAAGAGAAACCCCTGCTCGCTGGAAATATGTCGACGACTCCACCATTGGGATCAGCGTCAACAATTCTGCTCCCAACTATACCGCCCTTCAGGATTTATTGAACAGTCTCCAAAACTGGGCCACCAACAACCATGTCACCATCAACCATACCAAGACCATGGTTATGCACATCAACCTCTCCTCCGACATTGTCCCACCTCCTTCCATTACTCTAGGTCCGAACACACTCCAGGTTGTAGATTCCACGAAGCTCCTCGGCGTCACCATAGACAACAAACTAAATTGGAAACCACACGTCAGTGAAGTTGTCAAATCCTCCAGTTTCCGTCTCCACCTCCTCCGCCGACTCAAGTCCCTCGGAGTTCCTGCACACGAGCTCCTCAGTGTTTACACAACATTCATACTTCCCAAGCTCACCTATGCCTCCCCCACCTGGTCTTCCTCCCTAAATGCCACACAACGTAAACACCTAGAAAAAGTGCAAAAGAGGGCATGCAAGATTATTCTCTCCCCTTCCTACTCCACATATCAAGAAGCGCTCAACACACTGACCCTTTCGACTCTCACTGACCATCACCACGACCTCATCTGCAAATTTGGTAAGAAGCTTCTACACCATCCCCGACACCGGCTCCTACTACCACCTGAGATCCCTTGTCCGAGAATTGCTGTTCGACACCACAACCGCATCCAGCCCATACGTGCACGAACTGATCGCTATAAGAACAGCCCAGTCCCAACCATTGTAAAAATTATCAATAACTTGTAATAACTGTAAACACTGTCACTATGTTGAAATGAACTGTAGTTTGAGCTTTTCCCCATCTAAGTTATTGTATGTCTTATTTGTGTCACTTATGTTACTTGTATATTATTTGTAATTCGTAACCCATTCCCCAAATATGTAACTGTATATTTTCAGCCTTCTGGCTGTCAAGCTCTTTCAATAAACCGTTAATTATTATTATTATTATTATTACACCATGGATATAACACTAATGAGGAGAGATTGACTGAAAATTGGAATCGTTTGCCAATGGAGAAGAAATATGTGGGGAATTGAAGGATCTGAATATAGACGAAATAAATAAGCTTAAGCTGTTAATAACTTTAACATGGTATTGTACCTTGAGTCTTACTGTACATAATACCCTTGGAAATGATGTTATTGTTAGTAATGATCAATCACATGGATATTTTCTCTCCTGTATAGTGATTGAGTATTGAGTAATTTACATATTGCATCGGTTGATTCATATTACCTATACTGATGGGGTGTTGTGAGCAAGGTGTTCAGTGTCGTCTATATAAATTAAAAACGAAATAAGTTAAAATTCTCATACATACGTTTATATTCCCAAGATGATATTCTCTACAGCTTTCGTGTTTTAAAGGTTCAAAAAATCGTGGTTATATTAACATATTAACATACTCCTGAATAAGGTACCACCCAGCATACTCGTAGATATGTTTAGATATATCCCAAACATTAATCAGGAAAGGCAGCTGCATTCTTCACACTTGACATGTACAGTCCCCTTCACTAGTGCGTTTACAGGGGCTCGTCAGGTTTTGTGCAGTTTGGAGGCGCTGTGTTTGTTTACATTCGACAGAAGGAAACATACAGTAGTAAACATATTATGGAATCAGAGTAAAACAATATTAAAAATACCCCAAAAAATAATGATTTATGGGAATGTTTATATGACGAGCCCCTGTAGTTAGGCAAGAACGTCCGCTTGTGAAGCCATGCTGGGAATCATTGATCAATCGGTGCTTCTCCAGGTGATTTCGAATAGAGTTTGAAATGATTGCTTCCAGTAATTTGCCTACTATTGATGTTAGGCTGATTGGGCGGTAGTTAGAGGATAGTGATCTATCCCCCTTCTTGAAAATCGGTATTACATTCGCTATCCTCCAAGATTCTGGTACTACACCTGTTTTTAATGACATGCTAAACAACTTTGCTATGGGCATACTAAGCTCTTCCTTACATTCCTTTAATACTCTGGCAAATATCTCATCGGGATCAGGTGACTTATTAGGCTTTAGTTTGTCTATTTGCTTACTAACATCGTTACTAGTCACTACTATCTCACAGGCTAACATGGAAACAAACACACATGTAAACTTTTGTCGCATAAACACGATCGTATATCTTCATTTTCTTGGATATTGACTCTAAACAATTCTTAGTCCATTTTACCTCACACACACACAAACAAGGATGAATGATTTAATAAAACATGTGTATCAGTAGTGAAGATGATCCGAGAGATGAAAGATCACAAACAACAACAACATGGTGACACACAGAACCTAACTTGTCTATTAATAATCTCTTTCCTATATTTGGCGATGCTCATTTATTATCCCTGCATAGCTTGCTCGCGTGTGTTGCCCACCTTACTGTAGGTCAAAGTTCACCGCGTACTGACCGCCCCCCCCCCCCCTCCTAAGGGCTTTCTGATTAGGCTCACGGAGGATCACATCTAGCCTAACACACAGCATGCAGGTGTGCTGTTGTCTTGGGGGGGGGGGGGGAGGGTCAAAGGTCACCACCTACTGACCTCCCAGGGTATCTAATCATGGTCACAAAGATCCTCCTCCCTCTCCACGCATTAAAGGTCAAAGGTCATAGACTCCTGATCTCCAAGATATCTAGCGAGGGTCAAGAACGCCCACTCTCTATAGCCTGCCTTGCGTGATGTCAGTCTTGGGGTCAGAGGTCATCGGCTATTGATTCCTCCTCCCACCTCTCGGGGTCAGGGGCACCAGCTATTGACCTGACTTCCCTGATATAACTATGAGAGGGGAGATGAGGGGGACGGGCGTGAGTGGTACGTGACGACACTGGTGAGAGGGCCAGAGGAAGGAAGTAAGGAAGGAAGGAAGGAAGGAAGGAAGGAAGGAAGGAGAGATGAGGAGGGAATAAGGAGATGAGGAGAGCAAAAGGAATGAGACGAATGGCGAAAAAGGGAGAAAGGGAGAAGGAAAAGGACAAAGGAATGAGAGGAAGGTAAAAGGTGGAGAAAATCGGGGAAGCGCGTGAGAAAGGAGAAAGGAAATGGGTAAGGTGACCGAAAGAAGAGGTAAGAGAGCTGAAGAAAGGGGAGGAAGAGGAAAATGAATAAATGTGTGAGCAGGAGAGGAGAAAGAGTGGAAGGAAGAGAGAGTGCTGAAGAAAAGAGAAATAAGAGTGGTGTAAATAATGACAAATTTCTCTTGTTTATTAAAGAGAAGGAATGAGGAATTTGATAAAGGCGTAACTAGGAAGAAAAAAAAGAGATGAAGTATTGACGGCTAAAACAGAATAAAAACGGGGAATAAGACTAAAGAGCAAAGGGGGAGAAAGAGGGGGAATAAGAGAGAGACCGAGAGAGAGAGAGAGAGAGAAAAAAAATATAGAAATAAAGAATGAATGAGAAAGATAAATGAATGCGAAAGACAAATAAGAAGACAAAGAAAGTCAGAAACAAATTTGGACAGAGAAAGAAAGAAAGTACGGAATACTACAGCCACGGGATACAATAAACAACTCTGCACGCAAGAGGCCGATTTGTTGAGTTAATTTAGGTTAGGTTAGACAAGATAACATTAAGTCGGGTTAGAGTAGCTTAAATTAGGTTAGTTGAAATTGGGTTAGGTTAGGTTAGCGTGGATTCAGTTAGGCTAAATTAGAACCATTTAATTCTGACGTGCGGTTGTAAATGGTTAGTGTGTATTGTCAGCTTTACAGTAAAATTAATTTGAGAGCTGAATCAATATTCGTAAGCCCTTATTATTATTATTATTATTATTATTATTATTATTATTATTATTATATGACATGGAATGCGATATGGTAAAATATACATGTATACGGGTACGACGCGTTCTCATTGGTCCTCCCTCACCGTGGTGCGCACTGATTGGGTCCTGCCTTCCACGATGTATACTGATTGATATTAATTTCACTTAACCTAAACCAACACTTAGTAGTTTATGTAAACGTGACAAAAGCAAACATTACGTAACAAAACCTAACATTATCTAACGTCCTATATCATCCACACACACATAGGATGGGTGATCGCTTACGTCAGGATGAGCTATGGACCAATCAGCGTACTTCAAACACGGATACGCGTGGATTTTGCCAAACAGGAGCGGCCTTAGTCTCACACAAGCTTCCAGGCAGTAGTATATCACACCTGTTCTGATAGCGGGATACCTGTTGTCTATATTTATCATACACCCGCGCAGGAAAATATTGAGTTCCGTCCGCTGCCTAAAGCATTACTCTCCTGAACGTTGGTCGTGTGTTTTGAGATCCATTATTTTGCCTTCCACTAAATCACCAGAATGATATACTGGTACACAGGAGAAGAAATAAAAACATACATATATACCTGTAAATACTGTTACGAGTTGGGGATTTAGAATATAGTTATACGTCTACCCAGATCCCAACAGGTAACAACAAAAAAAAAAACAAAGACAATCGGACATAAAAGGGTAGACAAAGGATGCGAGTTTTTGTTGTATATAATAAAGTACCATAAATTCCTTAACAAAATATTCAGCTTATAAACTACCCTTAACCAAACTTAACCTAAACATGAACAGTATATACATAGTAATAAAACATAGAACAATAGTGAAGCAATGTGGAGGTGGGAGAGGCAATACAAGATTACAAATACTTAAGTGAGGAGCTGAGGTGGCTGACAGGCAAGGCTGAATATGGTAGAAGACGGTAGGTAGTCACTGTGCCGTAGGTTTCCAGGACAGGTGATCCTGTGGTCGCTTCCCAGAGTGAAGTGTGTCCTCTCCTCGAATTGGAGCTGACAAAGTCGACTGAGGCGGAAGTGACGCAACAACCAGGATATGGAGAAGGGAAACCCGGGAGTGGTAACTAAGACGAGCCATACTCGTGTTTCGTCCCTAGATGGCGTTGCTCGTGGTGCTGGGTAGGTAGATGAAGACAATCGGTGGAGGGGTTCGTAACACACCCCCCCTCCAAAGACCTTCGTAGCGCGGGCGCGAAGGAGGTGATCACCTGGTGCGTCTGGAGAGTAGCTGCTACATTTCCACTGGAGCTCGGGATAAGGAGTCTGCAATCAGGTTTTCCACCCCCTTTATGTGCCGGACTTGTAGATTATAGGGCTGGGTGAGGAGAGCCCAGCGGAGGATTCTCTGGTTGGAGGTCTTGTTGGTTTGGATGAACGTGAGTGGGTTATGGTCGGTGAAGACTAGGGTTGTTTGTGGGCAAGACTGGAGGTAACATTCAAACTTCTTTATTGCCAACACCAGAGCCAGGGCCTCCTTCTCTATGGTCGAGTAGTTGGTCTGATGTTTTTTCAACTTGGCAGAGTAATATGCCACAGGGTGAAGGACATCAGTGGTTGGGTCGGGTTGTAGGAGCACAGCCCCCACTCCGACACCACTAGCGTCGATTTGTAGATGGAAGGGCAAGGTGTAGTCAGGGGGGTGGACTACAGGCTTAGAGGCAAGGAAGGCTTTGAGGCGGTGGAAAGACTGGTCGCACTTCTGGTTCCAGATGTAAGGGACCGCAGAACTGGTAAGGTTACTGGAGAACCGACGGTAGTAGCCGCACATCCCCAGGAAGAGCACGAGTTCCTTCCTCGTCCTTGGAGTGGGGAAGGACAAGATGGCTTCAACGTTTGCGTCCTTGGGTCTCACCATACCATGCCCAACGATATGTCCCAGGTAAGTCACCGAGGCCCGGCCAAAAGCAGATTTAGCCAGGTTTATGGTGAATCCAGTCTCTTGCAGTCGTGCAAACAGTATCTCCAAACGCACCAGATGTTCGTCCCAGCTGTCTGACACCACCACCAGGTCATCCAGGTAGGCGAACGTCCCACCTAGGTCCTGAATAAGGTAGTTTATGGCCCTCTGGAATGTGGCCGGAGCATTAGAAAAGCCAAACGCCATAACTAAATATTGAAAAAGACCAAATGGAGTTATAAATGCGGAGATTATTTTTGCCCCATCCGTGAGTCCTACTTGATAATATCCTTTCAACAGGTCTATGGTACTGATAAATTGGGCACAGCCTATGCTGTCTATTATATCTTCAATCAAAGGTAAATGGTAGGAGTCAGAGACAGTGACCTGGTTCACTTTACGATAATTTGTACAGAAACGAAAGGTGCCATCGGGTTTTGGAATGAGAAGGCAAGGTGAAGCCCAGGGGGAGGTACTAGGCTCAGCTAAGTTATGTTTTAACAAAAAGTCTACCTCCTTTTTCATAATCTCTTTTTTTTGTGGATTTAGACGATATGCTGATTGCCTAATGGGTTGTACATCATCTGAGATTAGCTTAATATCATGTTTAAGTATATTGCAAAACCCTGGGAGGTCTGGTGTGACTTTAGGAAATGTTGATAATAACTGAGTGAGATCTTTTGCTCGAGATGGATTCAGAACAGAAAAATACTCATCCGAGTTGTTGAGTATGTGACTGTTAGCAGGGTTTTCTTTCGGTAGAGGGAAGTCTAAATTCTCCAATAGGTTCATGTCATCTGTCTCCGGCTCTGACAAAACCGTATGCAATACAGGTAGGCTTATAGCCTCTGGGATGTCTTCCTCTGACTGCCTGGAATGGTAAAGTTTCACGAGATTAATGTGAACAAGTGAATCTTTTCTGCGATCAGGAGTATGGACTATATCGTTGAGGGGAGATAGTTTATTAGCAACTATATAGGGACCAGTAAACTTGCTTTTAAGGGGAGAGCCTGGAATGGGTAGAAAGAGTAACACTTTGTCACCTGGAGAAAATGATCTTTTAACTAATTTAGGTTGGGACTTCACCATTTTTCCTTGGACTTTTTTTAAGTTTGACTGAGCAATGGTTCGGACTTCAGTTAATTTGTCCCGTAAAGTGTCAATGTATTGGGAAACTGTTGCGGGCTTAATAGATAGAGTGTCAAACCACTGCTCCTTTACTATTTTAAGGGGTCCCCTAATTTGTCTCCCATATAGTAACTCGAACGGGGAGAATCCCAATGACTCCTGGGGACATTCCCTGATGGCAAAGAGTAACAAGTCTATGCTTTCATCCCATTCCTTTTGGTGTTCTATACAGTATTTTTTGATCATTGATTTGAAAGTTTGATGGAACCGTTCCAAGCAACCTTGGGACGGTGGGTGGTAAGCCGAATATGTACAATGGTCCACACTGAGGTCTTTCATCACCTGTTTGAACAAAGATGGATCAGATTGTTGGGCTGAAATGAGCTCATCCTTACTAATGGTCTTATTGTACAGATCTTCTGTGGGTAGGAAGATATTAGAGGTGGTTTTAGATGAAGAGGGCCCATTTCGCACGCTCTGTGACCGGGTGACAGCACAAGATGGGAAAAGATGAGGAATAGTTTCTTTAAGGTCAGTGGTGGAGTTGACAGGCAAGGGAGAATCGACTGTCTTTATGTTGGGAACCACTAGATCTCCTACCAAGTCATTACCCAATAATAAATGAATGCCGCTCACAGGCATTGGATCTTTCCTAATGGCTATTTGCACTTCCCCAGTAATCAAGGGACATTGGAGGTGCACTTTAGCTAAAGGATAGGAAGAATGGGATGAGAGATCTGAAATTAGAACGCTCTCATTAGTAAATGCGGTAGATATATCAGGAATGACCTTAAACAGGAGGATAGATTGTGCTGTGCCGGTATCACGGAGTATACGAATAGGGAAAGAACGAGACCCCTCTATGATTGAAATTTTTCCCTCATAGGTGAATGAAGAGAAGAGATCCTGATGGGGCCTTTCCACATTGGTATTTGCTATTGGTTTGGATTTGGGATCCAGGGAACTACTTTTAGCAATTCGACACTTTGGGTGTTTACAAGTCTGGATCGTATGGCCTGGGTTTTTACAGTAAGAACAAGTAAACTTGGTTGCATCAGGGGGGGGGGGTAGGTGTGGGACCTTTCGACCCACCACTCACGTCCCCAAGGTTATCATCAGAGGAGGACCTAACATGCCGGAAAGTACCACGTTCCCTACGGCACAGTGACTCCACCAGCAAGGCGTACCCATGAGCCAGCTCAGCAGCACGTCCTAAATTAACCTCTCCACGCTCCTCCACATGCTTCATGATGTGAAATGGTATCTTGCTCTTCCACTCCTCCAGGACTACCAAGTTTAACAAATCCTGAGGTGGCCATTAAGAAAACCTAGATAAATTAATTAATGGTCAAAAGATAAGATAAGTGGATTACCCTAGAAAATATCACGGCAGTGGATAACCAGAGAGTCCCGGAAACTACCCAAGTTATACCTAGGGAAATTACACTTATGAATATTGTTCTTCTGAGAATATCCTTAGATAAGGATAAGAGACTTGTAAGGGGAAGGGCGTATTACGGCATTAATATAAAGATCCGGATTAACAACCCTGAGATACTTGAATATTGACCCCGAATGAGATAATGAGAAGAACAATAATTGAGGCTTTATAATTATGGGGTCCTGGTAGAGCGGGGCGTCCCAAGATATCACTTCACCCTAAACTAGTGACTATGGAACAGCCTACTCTGGAGTGAGGGTACGGCATTAAACAGATCCGGATTCTTCCCAACACTCGATAAGACTTACTACACGACTGCCACGTGTAATAACAGGTAAGCCTTATGACACTTGGAACCTAATATCCTACGTCTGTCACTCTTACTATACGATAATACCAATATATGCACACACATATGAAGGAAACTTTAAACCACCGTAAAGCAATTGTGAACAGAAGTGACTGGGAGGAATAATCAACACTGAGTAACAAGGGGGAAAGGAATATGGTACTTAAGGTCGTGTCCTGTCACGGTCGCCATTTGTTACGAGTTGGGGATTTAGAATATAGTTATACGTCTACCCAGATCCCAACAGGTAACAACAAAAAAAAAAACAAAGACAATCGGACATCAAAGGGTAGACAAAGGATGCGAGTTTTTGTTGTATATAATAAAGTACCATAAATTCCTTAACAAAATATTCAGCTTATAAACTACCCTTAACCAAACTTAACCTAAACATGAACGGTATATACATAGTAATAAAACATAGAACAATAGTGAAGCAATGTGGAGGTGGGAGAGGCAATACAAGATTACAAATACTTAAGTGAGGAGCTGAGGTGGCTGACAGGCAAGGCTGAATATGGTAGAAGACGGTAGGTAGTCACTGTGCCGTAGGTTTCCAGGACAGGTGATCCTGTGGTCGCTTCCCAGAGTGAAGTGTGTCCTCTCCTCGAATTGGAGCTGACAAAGTCGACTGAGGCGGAAGTGACGCAACAACCAGGATATGGAGAAGGGAAACCCGGGAGTGGTAACTAAGACGAGCCAAACTCGTGTTTCGTCCCTAGATGGCGTTGCTCGTGGTGCTGGGTAGGTAGATGAAGACAATCGGTGGAGGGGTTCGTAACAATACAT
>CAUDMG010003183.1:0-29516 GCA_958450375.1 Homarus gammarus | reverse complement strand
AAGAATAGAATATCACTAATACAGTCAACCCTCACTTTATGCGGTCAATATAACCCACAGGGTACCGCGGAAAGTGAGAAATGCGTAAAGTGAACAACATAACATATGGGATTAATTGAAATAGAGACCGGGCCGACCCCCCAAACTCCACTTTTTGACGACACAACTATGTTGTAGTAAAAATTTTATCTTAACTTTATGATGGTATGCACACACAAGTAATATAGAAGAGTTTAGGTTATGAAAAATAAAGGTTAAGTTAGGAAAAATAAAGGTTAGGTTAGGAAAACTAAAAGTTAGGTTAGGAAAACTAAAAGTTAGGTTTAACACTTACGTTAGTTTTAGAGATGGGTTGGCGTACAGGGATGGAGGCTGGTTCCGAGGTAGAGGGCAGGCTACTGGCCCTCAGGTGAGTCACCATCACTTTCATCCACACTTGTCAGGGCCTCCCTGACAAATCCCTCAAAGTCATCTTCACTGTCTCTACCTCTGTCACTATCACTGGCTTGGGCTGGCGGTGGTGGGTTGCGGGCGAAGAACTCTGTTATGCTTTGCTGACGGCTGGTGTTTATGTTATCGTGATAAACCTTGAAGTAGGGCTCCATAGTCTGCAACAGCTGGGTAGTGAAGATTTCATACCTGTTTGTGTCATGGTCGTCTGAAAGGAGGAGCTTGATTTTCTCGACACACTCGATGGCACCCCTAACATTACTGTTGGATAAGCGGTGTTCTTCTTGGGATGACGCACCACCTTCCTCTTCACTGACGTCATCATCATCTACCATCTCGTCGGTGGTCACATCAGGATCCCTTATCACCTCGAGGATGTCGTCGTTGGTGGTCTCGGAGAAGCCTGCAGCTGTAACACTCTGCGCAGCTTCTCTGGCAAGGTCCACTACTACTGTAACAGTCTGAACCTCACCAGTCACAGATTGACTCTGCCTTATGCCCAGAATGCCTTGCAACACATGTCTCCATGCGTGACGAACAGTTGCTACAGACAGCTGATCCCATGCCTCCACCAAGAAGTCCACAGCTTTCTTGATGTTAAATATTCTCCAGAATTGTTTGAAAAGTATTTTTTGCTCTGCCAACTGTTGATCCTCGTCTTCTTCGCTCTTGCTATCGGTGGTGGTGTCACTCAGGTTACGCAAATCTTCCCCGGTGTTGGTGTAGTCGTTCAGGAGCTGGTATTTTTTTGTTGAGAATGCAGCTTTTACATTGCAGATTAACTCTTGGTCCATGGGCTGTAATATAGACGTAGTGTTGGGATGAAGGAAGACCACTTTTACGTTGGGGTGACGATCTAACAGTAGGGGCAACTGTCCTGGTGCGTTGTCCAGCAGCAACAAAATCTTGAATGGCGCATTCTGTTGCTCACAGAATTTCCTTACATCTGGAACGAAACAGTCATCAAACCAGGAGAGGGACAGTGTAGAGAACATCCACGCCTTACGTGCGGTCAGCCAGTGGACATTTAGCTTGGTCATTTCCACGTTCTTGTAGGCGTGCTGCTTGCGAGCTGTGTGGATCACCGATATCTTGAGGTTACAGGTACCGGAGGCATTGGTGGTAAACAGGACGGTGATGCACTCCTCTGCATCTTCCGGCCCCGACACTTGCTGGCATTCTTCACAAGGAAGGTCTTGGAAGGTAGCTTCTTCCAGAAAAGACCAGATTCGTTCATGTTAAGCACCTGGTCGTCGGTGTACTGTCCTTCCTCCATAATCTCACGTAAAAACGGAGGAAATTCCCTAGCCGCAGCACGGTCAGCACTGGCTTCTTCACCACCAATGTTTATATTGGTGATCTTGTTCCGCATCTTAAACCTCTGTAACCACCCAGAGGAAGCATTAAAGGGTTTGGGCTCTGTAATTACCATCTTTCGTGACACTGCAGCATACAGTTCAAGTGCGTACTCCTTAACAGAGCGCGTGTCGACCGCCATGTTCCGTCGCGCCTGACGCACCAAGTAGCTCACAAGTAATTTTTCTGTCTTGAGAAGCACCTGGTTGTGAAAATACTTGATCATAGAAGCACCTGTAGACTTTGTGATCTTCATGTGCTCCTTTATCTTGGCTGTATCCTTCTTTATCGTCCGGATCGTAGATTCGTTCACACCATGCTGGCGCGCCAAATCAACCTGTCTTGTTCCTTTCTCTAACTCTTGGATGATCTTGTACTTCACTTCGTAGCTTAAGGAACGTCGTGTCTTCTTGGGCTTAGGACAGCTGGGTCCAGGCAAGGAAAGGTTTCTCTCTGGGGGTGGTGGTCCGGCGGAAGCCATTTTACAGAACAATGGATGCACGATTACACGGTGTGGCCTGGAGGGATGAAACTGCCGTGGCTAGGTCAAGCGTCGTCTTTCCTCCCCCCCCTCCCCCCCCCCCGGGTGGACACATCATATTATTTTAAACCAATTACAGCTAGCAGTGGAGGGAGGTAGGGATGCATGGCCAATCACAGTCCAATACGTCATATGACGTCAGTGATAACGCAACAGAGACATGCACTGTGCAACCTTACCGCGCGGCTTTGCCAGGCGGAGGCAGAGGAGGGAGGGAGGAGGCGGGAGCAGGCGGGTGGGGCGAATCTAAAAATAGCGACAAGCCGGACACTCTCCGCGTAAAGGGGTACACTCACCGCGGAATGTGAGCATCCTGGGTTCCGGCAGGGCACTGCGCAAACGTGGAAACGCGGAATGTGGGACCGCGTAAAGTGAGGGTTGACTGTATTACAATATTTTAACCGGAACTATTAAAAAAACGAGTAACATATCTTGAACATTGGAAGGTTATGTAAAGTATTTTGTTTTCATGTAGTTTATCCTAATTTACATTGAAATACATTACGTTTCAGCAAAACTACTATTTATTTCTGAGAATATGGAAATGTATTATTGTTGCTGAAATGATGTTTGTATTACAGTGGAAACTGACGAAAGCAATGACTTTCGCTTTCTTTCGTTCAAAAGATGTTACCGTAATCGGTTTTCTAATGGTTTTCAGTTAAAAACTGTTTTATTTCAATAATATTGTATTCTAATTCACTTGTGATGCAAAAGTTTTGAACTGAAAACCATTCGAAAAGTGATTACAGTAACATCTTTTAAACGAATGAAAGCGAATCATTGCTTTCATCATGATTTTATCCCACTTTCCACAAATCCGTACGTCATTTCATCAAAATCTTACATTTCCGTGAATGTATTAAATCAAGCACAGTATGAATAGAATATCATTTTAATATAATAGTATTGTAACCAAAAACTATTAGAAAACGAGTAACATCTCTTGAACATCGTAAGGTTAGGTAAAGTCTTTTGTTTTCGTCATGTATCTCATCCTAATTTACATTGAAATACATTACTTTTCAGCAAAACTACTATTTATTTCTGAGACTATATTCATTGAGGCACAGTTAAGGTAAAATATACATGTGCTGTAACAGTTCTTTAACTGAAAACGAATCGAAAAACACGTACCCTCTCGCCCTGTTCAAGGAGAAGACTGGGAGGAGCTGTTTGGTGCTGAAGACGATAACAAGGAAAATGATTTTGATGAATTTTAATGAAAATGTTCAGAAATAAGGTATCGTAGTATTTATTCAATTGAATTAGAATAGAATATTATTGTAATACTGTACAACAGTTTTTAACTGAAAACCATTCGAAAAGCGATTACGGTAAAATCTTTAGAACAATGTGTAGTGGATTGCTCCCCTACAAACGCTGTTTGTCGCTGCGTAGCCGACCCCGTGAATTCCCCAGTGTATGCCTAGTGGTGTGGGTCAACCAGCGCCGCCCACGGAGCGGGGGGTCAACTACTAAGCCACGCCAACCCCCGCTATTTAAGACCTGACCTCGTGGTGATCTCTCAGTCGTCAGTCACTCTCTAACCCTCTCTCTCACCATGAACGGTTACGAGTTTGATAACGTGGCGCGGATATGCCGACCTGCCCCAAGAAACTAAACCTCCTAGTTATCCAGAAGTTCTTTGAAAGTAATGGGATCGTCGGGGTCACCAAGGTGGAACGTCTAAAGCTCCATGGTGACATCAAGATCACCTTCGCCGAGAAGGGCATGCCCGTACAGCTCGCGGAGATCCTAGACATCAACGGCATTCCATTTAAAATGATTGCCTACATGTGGGACAACCTGAAGCTGGGAGTAATCTCCCACGCCGAAATTGCCCACATGGACCAAGCAGAGCTGAGTGAGGTCCTGAAGGGGTAACTTCAAGTTGTGAAGAAGCTGTCCGACACCACTGCCCTCATCGGACACCACTCCACCTTACCCAAGGAGGCTCAACTGGCGTGGGTAACTGTGCCAGTCAAGCCCTACTGCAGATCGAAACGGTGTTACAAATGCCAGCACTATGGACACAGTGTAAACAAGTGTGAGGCGCAGGAGGACACCTGCTCCATGTGTAGCAGCCCTGGACATCGCTACACGGTCTGCCCCAACAAAGTAAAAAAATGCGCTGCTTGTGGTGGCCCACACTCCTCCGCCGATCGGACCTGCCCCAAATGGAAGGAGGAATGCAGGGTAGCCAAGGCTCGTCTTGAGAAGAAACTGAGCTACAAAGAGGCCCTCAAAGCTGTACGCTCCCAAGAAAAGAAAAAACCAGCAGAAAAGAAAACTCAAGAGAAGACGCCCACCACACAGAACCAAGAAGACCACGTGGCCCGTGGAGCTGAAGCCCACGTGGTCAACCTCACCGTCTCTGACTTCTTCCACACCTATGAGGACTTAATACACGAGGAAGACGAACAACAAGACCCAAACACAAACGAATGGACAGTACAAGAGAGCAAGAAGAGGAGGAGAGTGAGAAGAAAATCGACATCAAGCTAAGAAGACCAAGATATCTCCTCCACACAAGAAACCAACACACACAATCAAGCCGACCTAGCACTGAATATCCATTGCCCAACCCAACACGCACCTGACGCTAGCCTGGCTCTGTCTTGTTGCCTCCCGGCCCCGTCCGGGCGAGTTGCTGCTGCCTCCATCTTATACTCCCTCACGCAAGCGGTGTTTAGCCACTGCATCTATTCTCTCCTCCTAAAATTCACTTCAATCCTCCCTTTATTCTTCCCCTGAACCTCCTTCCCCCGTCACTAACATTTTTCGATTCGATTCGTGATCTCTCTCTTTGTACCTACACCAACCAGCCAGCAACACCACCTCCTCCTCCGCCTGCCTGTCGGTCCTCGCTCCCGCCGGCGAGCATGGCGACCCACAAGCTGTCCTCCTCTGAGCACCCTCACCAACCAGCTCTCTCTACATCACGCTTGTAACCATGCTGCCTTCCCAGCACCAAGCTGCATTGTACATCCAATACAACATGTATACAGAGAGTACATTGTGAGTTTCCTTTCTCGATCCCATCCTGAGTGTGAACCAAACATCCCATACCCCACAAACAAAAGAAAGCGAAAGTCATTGTTTTCGTCATGATTTTATCCCACTTTCCACTGTAATAAGTACGTCATTTCAGCCAAAATATTACATTTCCATATTTATTTCTGAGAATACATTCATTCAGTCACAGTTAATGGAAAATATATTTGTGATGTACAGTGGCGTGTATTCATAAGAAGCAAGGTAAGCATTGCTTACCCTATAACAATGATTCCCTTCCAAATAAAAATATCTTATTTAATTAACATATTATTTAATTCAATCGTGTATAGCATTGTGCATTTTTTTTTGTCCCAGTTAATTTGTGAAACTTGCAAGACGGGCATTTTCCGCTTGAAAATCTATCCCTCAAGTACGCAATATTCCACGGCAGTACCCTCGTTCCCCCACGCTCACAGCGTCAATGGTATGCCATTGCCAGACGTAAGATGAGAACAAATAATTTAACTTATGTTACTCCCCTTTTTCCAAACCCATGTAAATAAGGTTCAGATCAATTTAATAAGCTGTGGAAAGCATTCTGATGCTGGAATGTCCCCTCAATAATATTTGTTATTATCAGTCAGTATAATTAATTGTGCTAGAAATTTGGACAACGTAAGGACAGCGTCCTCCCTGGTCCCCCTCCCCCACCCCCTATACTCGCTGCCAGCAGCACCGCAGCATTACCAGTTCATTAATTTTTTTTTCAATGATAAATTCGTATCCGTAAATAATAATTATCTGACCTTTTTTATGTTTCACAGTTTCGTAGACTATTGGACTCATTATCATAGTACTTGAATAATGTCATTGTCATTTTGGAATAATATAATAAATTAATAATGGCTATAAACTTTTTTTGAATTAATAGATTTTGTTTTGCAAGAGATGGTGTCACTGTATGAGGCTACGGTCTATGTCAACACTCAACGTAAGAAATTCAGTTGACTTTCAGAGGTCATGATGTGTGAGTGCGACGCATTTATTTGGAATAATATACCCCCAAACTGAAAATGCAGTCGCAGGAGGAGCAAAGTTCAGCATGTGCATGCACTGTATGTGATCTACTAAAGAATTCTTTTAGATCTCGTGACTTTACAAGTAAGAAAGTTATTGTGGAAAATGGCAGGCATATTCCTAAATTGAGCATTTGCTTAAAAGTAAAAAACTGTGTTCGAAAATTTAACAATCAAATGTACATGATCAATGACTGGCTTGCTGGATGTTCTAGTGCACAAAGAGTTTATTGTTGGGCATGTCTTCTTTTTTCAAATGATAAAAATGTATGGAATACTTACGGATATAATGATTTGTCAAATGTACATAAAGCAGTAAAAAAGCACAGCCTATCAGAAAGTCACTTGAAGGCTGTAATATCTGCAAAAACTTTTGGTAAAGCAAGGATTGACTATATGTTGAGTGATCAAAAGAGAGTTCGTGACAATCAACATAATCAGCTTGTTAAAAGGAACAGAGAAATCATGAAACGTTATATTGATACAGTATGTTACTTAGCAAAAACAGAGCAAGCATTTAGAGGTCATGATGAGGCCACTAGTTCAGTAAACAAAGGCAACTATGTCGAATTTATTGACGTGCTAAGCAAATATGATGGACAGTTAAGAGGATTCCTTGACAATGCTACAACTTTCAGTGGACTGTCCAATTTAATACAAAATGACCTCATAGAATCTGTGTCATATGTTATGCTTGATGAAATTATAAAAGAGATCTAACATGCAAAATTCATTTCAGTAATGCTAGATGAAGCCACTGACATTACCAATTTATGTCAGTTGTCATATTTGTTTCGGTATTCATTGGATAACAAGGTATATCAACGGTTCTTAGGGTTGGAAAACGTCTCTCAAGATAGAACAGCAGAAGCACTTTACACATTTGTTACAAATCGTATGCAAAAATATGAATGTGAAAGCAAAATAGTTGCTCAGACCTATGATGGTGCTGCTGTCATGGCTGGGGAGTTGAATGGCCTGCAGTCAAGAGTTAAGGGAAAATATCCAACTGCTTTATTCATACACTGTTTTGCCCACAGACTAAATTTAGTTTTATCACAAGCAATGGCAAAAATAAGTAAATGCAAAGTATTTTTCATGACCTTGAATGGATTGTCAGCCTTTTTCAGTAAATCTACCAAAAGAACACACGCTCTTAATCAAGAAATGACCACGAGAAAACTTCCGAAAGTGTCAGCCACTCGTTGGAATTATGCATCAAGACTAGTTGAAACTGTGTTTGAGTGTAAAGAATACCTTATCGCTGTATTCGAGAAAATGAGAGATCCCGAATCTTGGTGGGATCAAGAGTCATATAACCGTGCAGGGGGATTTTTATCATCGATGACTGATTTTAATTTTTGCTTTCTCTTAAATCTTTTTGCATCATTTTTCCCATTGTCAGATACACTATTTGATATACTGCAAGCAAGAATTCATGATGTTGGTTATTGTGTCAAAAAAGTGAATGAATTTCGCCTGGCTTTGGAACAGAAGAGAGAAGAGTTTGAGAACATTTGGGAAACAACAAAGAACTGTGATCACATAAATGAAAATGAACCCAGATTTAAGAGACAAAAAGGAAAAGTTGATGTGAAGACGTCATTCTCACGACTTTATGTAGAAATTATATGACACGATACTTAACCAAGTTAATATCAGATTTGCAAATTTGGATTCATTAAGATTCTTAGAGCTTTTACACTCTCCATCATTCTGTGAGTTTACTAAGTTTGGGCAATTTCCAGAGCTTGCTTTTCAATCGCTGAAGTGTAGCTATGATAAGTTCTATGATTTTTTATCACTGAAATCGCAACTTAGAGTTGTTTACATGTCAGAGGAATTCAAAGATAAAACTATAACAGAAATTTTAAGTTTTATAAAGCTGAATGACTTGGAAAAAGCTTACAATGAAGTAGCAAGACTTTGTGAATTAATTTTAACAGTTCCAGCAATTGTGTTGTGGAGAACATGACCTCAAGTTCCCCCACCACTACATGGGGAGGAACATAGCCTCGTAATACTGTCTTACTGTTAAATCATCAACAATGCAAACTGCATAAGTTATGTAATGACCTTAAAAAAATTATTATCTGGGAGACAATACATACCTTGTCATTGAAAACAGCCAAATTGTCCCTTTCAATCGCAAGCGTGCGGTTGTAATCTTCTTTAGTACTTGTGTCTGTGTATGTCATTTCAATGAAGCTGTCATCCAGTGACATGATTAAATCCACTCCCTGTGGGAAAACATGAGATATATGAAGGCGGGGATACTATAACAATATTAACAACACAAATTACCTGTGAGATTACACTACCCAATCCGTCACCCACAAAGACAGACAGACAGACAGACAGAGGTATACTTCTTTTTACCAAAGCTCCTCTTTAGTATTTCTACAATATCAATGTGTAAATTATGAGGGGGATGGGGGGAGTATATACAACAGTAAATTTGGTAATGATTCCATTGCATACTACGTAGCACATTGTATTAAAGTTCTTTTAGCATTAAATGACATGATCATTTACAAACAGACAACTGTTCAAAGCAGTTTTCTTAGGTAACTCACAAGAAGACCAAGGAAGGAGGGGAACAAGTCCCACCTGAGCCTGTTAGAGAGGGGGCTAGGTGGATGATGCTGCCCTAGTTGATTGGCGGGGAGTGTGAGTTTATGTTTTGCCTGTACCAAACTCCCTATAAGCGGGGAAGCTTTCGTAACATGAAAAATACTAGTTAATTTATGAAATTCATACAGTATAAGGCAATTTTGGGTTTCTAAGGGAGATTATTACTGTATACACAATGTTATTTTCTGTGCATTCAAGGAATGGTAAATTTCCAGTTTCAGGAACCTTTACTCACTGTGGTCCTGCTGCAGACCCCCCAGACTAGCATACTTAGAAATTAAATGAGAAATCTGACCAGGAGACTTACCTGAGATGGTAGCTTCTGTGTATGATGCCAGTTGATAAGGTCCATAGGAATGAGGTCAGGTTAATAATGGTGAAGAAGAAGAAGACAAAATGCTCTGCCATCAGAAAATGACACGGTGCAAATATCAATCTAGAATTTGATAATGTCAGAAAAATGTCATACATTGTCATTTTTATACTTTATTTTCGTATTTTCTTCCTAATGAGTTACTTTAAGAATTTGCTTTAATGTTCTCAACAGCAACTGAATCAAAAGTAATGATTGCACTATAGCTATACAATACTACCACAATATACAGCCAAAGATTATAACCATATATTATATCCATGATAAATAGGCCTCATCACTTCCAGATGCAGTATAGAAAATCATAAAAAATTTGTCCTCTAAGGAACACAGTAATGTGTGATTTAAAATTTATATTGGTTTTATAAATATGGACCAAAATTCTCACAACTAAAATTTTGTAGTGAATCCCATGAATCAACTTAAATTTATGCTAACAGTCAGGTGTAAAGCTAAAAAGCTCTGTTTAAAATAATGAACTGATTGGCCTTTTCCAACAAATGTCCCATAAATAAGTACACCAGCTCTGCAATGTTGATTAAACCATTTGTACACTTACGCCTGTGAAGGACAGGTTGGCCAATATGCACTATGCCTCCTCTTCTCAACACTACAGTATGTATTGGACACTTTTGGATCCCAAAACAATGTATAAAAATAATAAGTAGATAATTATAATGCAAATAACTTAAAAAATCATGTAGTTTTAATGTCACTTATTCAGACAGCAAGAATAATGACTAAGTGGTATCATGGGCTACAACAGCACACAATAAACTAGTAGTAATCACTAATGTAGTGGACTCTGGGAGTTTACAAATTTTATTAACATGAAATTTCATTGTTCTACTGTAAATGTTAAAACCAATTACAGTAAACCCTCGCTTTACATGGTTTCACTATATGCGTTTACGTTGTACCCTGCCGAACACGGAATGCTCACTTTCCGCGGTGTGTGTGTGTGTACCCTTTTACGCGGAAAGCGGCTGGTGGTCCTCTCGCGCCTTGCCATTTTTGGATCCAAACGTCCCGCAATCCGCCATGTTGTGTAAGCGCTGCGAGTAGGTTGCGCAGTGTATGTCTTTGTTGCATTATCGGTGACATCATATGACGTATTGGACTGTGATTGGGCAAAGCAGCCTTCCCTCCCTCCCCGCTAGCTGTGATTGGTTTAATGTACTATGACGTGCCCCGCCGCGGGAGCGTTCAAGCCCCTTGACCTACCCGCGTCAGCTACACCCCTCCCGGCTACACCGTGTATATCGGTATCCATTGTTCCATAACAATGGCTTCCACCGGACCACCACTGTATGATATGAACACAAAGTAGTACCTTCAGCTGTGTATTATTATTTTACTCTTATATTACTTCATTAATTATGTATAGTAAAGTATTACAGAACATGTATTAATTCTATGTAATATTCCATTTATTGTGCACCATATTATGTATATAAATTATCATATTTATACTTTATGTATTCAGCTTGTGAATGCTGGCATCTGTACATCCCAGCGTTCAGTAATACATAGATACATAGAGAGAGTGAAGACAGAGTCCTCGTGGTGTGGAAACGCGAGCTTCTGCGTCCTACTGTATATATATATATATCTCCCGTACGAGAATAGAACCTACTTTTAAGACAACAAGTGTTTGTGTATACCCTCAGTAGTATAGAACATTTTGTAGGTATCCGTGACACCACTACAAGCCTCTAGACTTACAGTGTTGTGAAGTGCTATGCTGTGTACAGTGCTGTGGTGTGAAGTGAAGTGAAGTGTTTTGTGAAGTGCTGTGTTGTGTATTTTAATAATATTTGTCTATGCAAGTTACGGTCAGATGACTAAGGGAGCGGCCCAAAAGTACGTGCTCTCCCGTCTCTGGTCTGAGGGTGACAGAGGAACCAGCGCTCGACGCTGCCCACCCGCTCCTACGTCTGGCAGCGCACCAAGTCTCTCCCTGTATGTATATTATGTATTCTGGATTATATATCATGTATGTATATTATGTATGTGCTCCATTTATGTATTATTTATTCAGCCTAGCTAGCAGCGTGTGGCAATGTTATTACCATATCCCACATGCTTAATTAATGTGCCTGGCGACGTATGGAAGCTGCTAATGTATCACTTGCCATACGTCGCCTATAGCAGTTGATCAAGGAGTCTAGCCGGGGAGAGTGCTGCTCCCCTTTGTGTACATACTCTTATCCAGTAAACCGAACCTACAAAACTATACAGGTGTTTGTGTTCTCTCCTGTATATAGAACTTATTATTCAGAACCTAACATGGCGCAGTGCGTAGTCTTACTGGATAATTACGAGTGATAGTGCAAAGTTTGTGGAAAGCCGGCTATGGACCCCTCCCGCCTTGGGTCAAGCCTTGGGTCAACTCCCGCGCGTCATCCCTGCTCGAAGAATTTCGCAACTTTGAGCAGTGTCAGTGACAGTGATTTTCTGTGAAGTGTTTAGCGCATTGTGTGTTTCGTGCCATTCATGTGTGACCTTGTTCTAAAGGATTCCCAAGGTATACGGCACGTTCTGGGCATTTGTAAGGAGTAGAGTTCAGTGCACCCGTCTCTGACCGCGTTCTGAGGGTAACTGGACTGACTGGGAGTCGCCGCGCTTCTCCCTTTCCCCCCCTCACAGCGCCGCCTCCACCCCCCCCCCCCTCACAGCTGGGGCGAGACGCTTTGCCCGCCCGGGACACACACTCACACACATACATGTACTAACACTCGCTGACCGCGCGGCTTCCTTATATATATTTTATATATATAATCTACTTATCTGTGTATTTAATTAATTTTTTTGTCTGAAATCTTGTTGATACGACGGGCTGACCGGTCAACACTGATTTAAGACACAGTACACAGATGAAGTAGTCATGTCTCATGCCTTACGTAGCCGTGGACCCAGCGCCTGGATGAGTCAGGCGGGTGATAGCCCCGCAGAGATGGATGACCAGGCCGGCCACGACGCTCCAGCCCCCACATCGCGCAGTCCCTCACCTCAATATTCAGCGTTGTCTCCAGAGATAATTGCTTTACTGAAGTTTATGAGAGATGAGAAACGCGAGGATGAAGCTCACAGACGTTTGGCGGATGAGCACAGAAGGCAAGCAGAGGCAGAACGAGACAACCAACGGAGATTGGAAGACAGTGAACGGTTTGAAGCCTTGATATCTCGCCTCACTGTTAACCAAGCCCCTGGCTCTAACACTGCCTCGGTACTGACTGGTTCAGATACCTCATCCATGCTTCCTTCACACCCCCCAGCCCCACCTAAAGCAGCAGCTCAAACACCGCCCATCTTGAAGCCTGATGTGAATTTCCAGACTTTTCGTGAATGGCGGCGACGGTGGACTGATTACTCTACAATGGTGGATCTCCAGAGTTTGTCACAGCCTAAACAACTCATCCAGCTGCGTATGTGCCTGTCCTTGGAAATTCAGCGTGTCTTGGAACATACGTTGCAGGTACCCCCAACCTCTTCGCTGTCTGTAGAGGAGGTACTGGACGTTCTACAACGGCACATCAAAGGACAGCAGAATGAAGCTCTGCGCAGGAGGGAATTGTTTAGCTGCAGACAGTTGGAGGGTGAGTCTTTTGATGCCTTTTACGTGCGTCTTAAGAGAGCCTCGGAAGAGGTAGATATATGTCCAGGCCACCACCAGCAGTGCGAGGAGACCCAGTTGAAGCAGGTGATCCTGATGGGTGTTAAGGACGAGGAACTTGTCCAACGCCTCACCTCCCTCGACTCTTCCTCTTCTCTTCAGGATGTGTTGACGATATGTCGCTCCTATGAGGCTGCCAGGTGTGCCACCTCTGCCATCCGTGCTCCCCCTACAGCTGTACGCGCTGTGTCCCGGTACAAGAAGGACAAGAAGTCTGTTCCTACGCCTTCGCCCACCACGTCCACGCCCGGTTTATTTTGCAACAACTGTGGTAAGCAGCACGGAACACAGGTGTGTCCAGCTGCTCAGTCTACCTGCAACAGTTGTGACCGTAAGGGCCACTGGTCACTCACAGTACGGTGCCCAGCCAAACGCGTCCAGTGCAATGTGTGTGGTCGTCTGGGCCACTATGACAAGTGTTGCCCTTCCAACAAACCCAAGGGACCGCGTCGGCGGAAGCTTCAGCCCCCCTCCACCAGAGAGGGCCGCCCACAGTCTTCCAATCAGAGGCACGACGACTCCTGACAACGCTCGAGCCACATTAGGAATGTGTGCTCCCCCCCCGCGTCCCAGGACCAAAGTCCCCCAGTACATCAGCGTCATCGTGACCTACGGCGGTGTGTCATCCCGTCTTCAGATGTTGCCCGACACCGGCGCTGATGCTACAGTCATCGGTCCCCAGCATTTGCAATGCTTGGGGCTCTCTCCAAGTGATCTAGGACCGCCCCCCAAGGATCTCCGCTTTATGGCAGATGGTTCACAGATGACCCCGGCCCTGGGTTCACTCCAAGCACAAGTCACCTTTGGCAACAGGTCGTGTCAAGCCTGGATTGATGTGCATAACGGTGTCCAGACTCCTTTGCTGTCCTACAGACATTGTCAGGAGTTGGCCATCATCTCCCAGGACTTCCCCAAACCTATTCTTGAGGTAAAACACGCCAACAGGGTGCAAAAAGGGAGCAGCAACGACCCTGCGGCCGCCCTACCCCTGCCTCTTGCCAGTGACACCTCTCCTTCGGATGCTCGGAAGTACTTCCTGAAGGAATTCAGCGACGTTCTGGTGACCAAGTCCGCTCTGGAATCCAAGCCTCTCAAGAAGATGGCAGGTCCCCCCATGAGGATCCACCTGAGGGACGACGCGAAGCCATTCGCTATTTACACCCCTCGACTGGTTCCCCTGGCCTTCCGCGAGGCGGTCAAAAACGAGCTGGACTCCATGGTCGCCCAAGAAATTATTGTACCAACCGGCGATGACCCGTCTCCATGGTGTCACCCGATGGTTGTCGTCGCAAAACCTAAAGGTGGTGTTCGGATCACCACTGACCTTTCCAAGCTCAACAACCAGGTGTCTCGTCCTGCGCACCCTTCTCCCACGCCCTTTGCAGCTATACGCAGTGTGAACCCGAAGGCGCGCTTCTTCACGACGATGGACGCCCTGTGTGGATACTGGCAGATAGAGCTTGCCGAAGAAGACCGACCACTCACAACGTTCATCACCCCGCATGGACGTTACAGTTATTGCCGTGGCCCCATGGGATTCGCCGCTACAGGAGACGCTTTCTGTCTTCGAGGTGATATGGCTCTACAAGGTCTGGCAAACTGCGTGAAAGTGGTCGACGACATACTCGTGTACGACGAGGATTATATGGATCACCTCTGCCGTATCTACGAGGTACTCAACAGGTGCCGGAAGCACGGCATTACCCTAAATGCCGACAAGTTTGTTCTGGCCAGCTCTTCAGTTGACTTTTGTGGGTACACCCTCTCAGGGAATGGTATCGCAGCTGACCCGGAAAGGTCCGCGCCATTACGGATTTTCCCACCCCTGCTAACCTGACCGACTTGAGGTCCTTCATCGGTCTCGTCAACCAGTTAGCAGAGTTTTCGTCGGACATCTCCGCAGCTGCTCAACCACTTCGCCCCCTGATGAGCCCCAAGAGGACATTCCTGTGGACCCCCGACCACGACAAGGCCTTCCAGCAAGTGAAACAGGCCCTGTCTCGTCCACCTGTCCTCGCCACGTTTGACCCAGCCTTGCCGACAGTTCTGCAGACAGATGCCTCACGCTTGTATGGCGTGGGATACGCCCTACTGCAGGATCATGGTGGAGGGCAGTTCCGGCTCGTCCAGTGTGGCTCGCGTTTCCTCTCTGACACTGAGACGCGCTACGCCACCATTGAGTTGGAGCTGTTGGCTGTGGTTTGGGCGATGTCCAAGTGCAGGTTTTACCTCATAGGCCTGCAACACTTTCACCTAGTGACCGACCATCGCCCGCTTGTCCCGATCCTCAACCACTACACGCTAGACGCCGTTGAGAACCCTCGCCTCCAGCGTCTGAAAGAGAAGCTCTCGGCGTACATCTTCACTGCAGTGTGGCGTGCTGGTAAGGAGCTCTGCATCCCTGATGCCTTATCCCGCTCTCCTGTCAGCCGCCCTACTCCAGAAGACCATGTACTCGACGCCGACCTCGCTCTTTCCGTCAGGACTGTGGTCACTCTCCATGCCGTCCAATCCCTTCGTTCGGACCTGTCACCAGATGACGACAAGGCAATGGAGGACCTTCGAACAGCGGCCCGAGATGACCCTTCCTATGTCCGACTCGTCGAGTGTGTGAGGAATGGATTTCCTAGCAACCGCTACGATCTTCACAACACCCTGCTCCCGTATTGGAAACTCCGCGATGAACTCTACTGCGACGGAGACCTTGTTCTGTACGGAGCACGTGTAGTTGTCCCTGCTGCATCACGTCCCCACGCCTTGGCCCGCCTTCACGACAGTCACCGTGGAGCTGAGGCCACCAAACGACGTGCACGACAGACTGTGTTCTGGCCCGGCATCAACTCCGACATCTCCAATGTTGTCCGTGCGTGTGAGCCCTGCCAAGTATTACAACCCAGCCAGCAGCAGGAACCCTTCATGAGTGACGACAACCCCACCCGCCCCTTTGAGTCTGTGTCGGCCGACTTTTTCTGTGTGTCAGGAAAGTCCTTCCTCGTTATCGTCGACCGTCTCTCTGGTTGGCCGGTTGTCATCAAGTGCGGTAATGACACGACGTCTGCCGCCACCATCAGCAAGTTCCGCCACTACTTCCGTGACGTGGGCGTTCCTGTACGCCTGCGAACCGACGGAGGGCCTCAGTTCACAAGCCGGGACTTTGCTGCGTTCCTTGACCGATGGGGAGTCCGGCATGTGTTGTCATCGCCCCATTACCCGCAGTCCAACGGCCACGCTGAGGCTGCTGTCAAATCCCTGAAGCACCTCATCCTTAAGGTGGCCCCTTCTGGGAACATTGACTGCGAGGCCTTCGACAGGGGTCTTCTTGAACTCCGCAACACACCTAACTACACCGGACGCTCCCCTGCCCAGGTTTTGTATGGACGCCCCCTTCGTTCTTGTGTCCCTGCTCACCCTCAATCCTTCTCCAAGGAGTGGCAGGCCAAGACAGAGGATTGTGATCGCCGAGCCGCCGAACGTGTTCAGGACGTCGTCGCCCGCTACAACGACCACGCCCGCTCTCTCCCCAGGTTGAGTGTCGGCACCCAAGTCCGTGTTCAGGACCCGACCTCCCTACGTTGGGACAAAGTAGGCGTAGTTATGGGTCTCGGCAGGTCACGGGACTACCAGGTGCGGTTACCCAGTGGTCGTGTGTGGTGGAGGAACCGCCGTTTTCTCCGCCCCGTAACAATGCCTTCTGCTGGCCCCGCCACCAGTGTTGAGTCCCATACCCTTCCCAGTGATGAAGTCCCTCGACGCTCAGAACGGATCCAAAAGAAAAGGTCCGCTCAAGACTTTGCTATGAGCGTATAGGGGGGAGGGAGGTGTATGTATATTATGTATGCTGGATTATATATCATGTATGTATATTATGTATGTGCTCCATTTATGTATTATTTATTCAGCCTAGCTAGCAGCGTGTGGCAATGTTATTACCATATCCCACATGCTTAATTAATGTGCCTGGCGACGTATGGAAGCTGCTAATGTATCACTTGCCATACGTCGCCTATAGCAGTTGATCAAGGAGTCTAGCCGGGGAGAGTGCTGCTCCCCTTTGTGTACATACTCTTATCCAGTAAACCGAACCTACAAAACTATACAGGTGTTTGTGTTCTCTCCTGTATATAGAACTTATTATTCAGAACCTAACACTCCCCTCCTGCCAGGCACACGCACGCACGCACGCACGCACGCACGCACGCACGCACGCACGCACGCACGCACACACACACACACACACACACACACACACACACACACACACACACCTTCTATTTTCTTGTGACTTACTTCAGACTTCTGTAATTCTGTGCATAGATTACTAGGGGCTGACCCGGTCTTTTGCACAGATAGAGTACAGAAGCTGTCGGCATGTCTCACAGGGATCCAAATGATACCCTGGACGATGGGGTTACGAGTTTTAGTGTGGGAGACCTATCCCCACCCACGCTTGCGCCCCACGCTCCCCACAGTGACAACGCCGAGTCACCCAAAAATTATCTCCTCGCTCGTCGCGAGCCAGCTCTCCTGCGATGCATGCGTCCACAAATCTCCGTCAACTGATAAAGTGGATGGAAACTTCTCGACGCTAGGACGATATTGCAAGGAGAGAAGAGGAAGAAATTCGGTACAAAGAGTCTGAAAGACGACGCCACAAAGAGGAACAAACACGCAGAGAACTCGAAGACATACGTAGAAGTGATGATGACCTTAGAAGAAAGGAGAATCAAGCCAGATTTGAAGTCTTGATTTCTCTGTTAGCCTCCCCACATCGATCTACCGTACAAGATTCGTCTGCTACTACTGACGTTAATGCGACTAGAGGTACTGGTACCTCATTTCCCAGAGTCGGATCAACAACACCTCAAAAGGCTGCAGTACAGACGCCTCCCTCTCTGATTTCTGATGCCTCCCTCTCTGATGTCTGACGCTTCTTATCAGATGTTTCGGGAATGGCGTCTACGCAACAATGGTTGACTTGTCAAGTTTATCACAGCAGAAACATATGATACAGCTTCGTATGTGCTTGTCCTTAGAGACACAACATACTCTCGAGCACACACTTCAAGTGCCTCCTACGACAACTCTGACGGTAGAGGCTGTGCTCGACAAGTTGCAGGAACACGTCAAGGGACACAGCGCAATGAAGCACTCAGAAGAAGAGAACTCCTCCAATGTAAGCAGCTTGATGGAGAACCTTTTGACGCATTTTTTGTAAGGCTCAAAAGGTGTTCTGAGGAAGTTGATGTTTGTCCCAGACATTCTCAAGTCTGTGAAGAGACACAACTCAAGACAATTATTTTAACGTATGTCCCAGATGAAGAGCTAGTTCAGCGTCTCATTTCCCTTGACCCCACTTCCTCCCTTCAAGATGTTGTTACGAAATGTCGAGCGTACGAGGCCGCCAGGTGTGCGACTTCAGCTTTACGCTCACAGCCTGACCAGGTGAGGGCGGTGTCTTCCTACAGAAAGGGTAAGAAGCAGCAAAGTAACCCCACCCCTCACCCTCCAGCTACACCTTCAGCAGCAGCAGCAGCAGCAGCAGCTTTGTGTAACAGCTGTGCGAGACAGCATAATGCCTCCCAGTGCCCCGCTGCTCAAAGCATCTGCAGAAGTTGCGACCGCCAGGGTCACTGGGCTTACACAGTCAAGTGCCCTGCTAGCAAAGTTCAGTGCAGACTTTGTGGTCGTGTGGGCCATTATTACAAATGTTGTCGTAAGAAGACACATAAAGGACACCACCTAGGATCCAAGAAGTCATCCTCAGGTAGTACTGGCGCACCCCCTCCTGGCAAGCATCAAGACGCTGTGTCCAGTCGTTCCTGCCGTCGTGTACATTGTTCCACAGACACGACGCCCCAGCACATCAATGTCGTCATTTCTTACGGTAACTCGTCATCCAGTCTTCAGATGTTACCTGACACCGGTGCTGACGTCTCAGTAATTGGTCCACAACACTTAGCAAGTTTGGGAATACCCGGGAGCAACCTACAGCCCCCTCCTCAGACAACGAAACTGACAGCTGATGGTTCCAAGATGGCTCCAGCTTTGGGATGTTTCTGGGCTACCCTTACGTTTGGTAAGCAGTCTTGCTTGGCCCGGATTGATGTTCATGATGGTATCCCGACTCCGCTCTTATCATATGGCCATTGTCAAGAGTTGGCCATTATTTCCAAGGAATTCCCTAAACCTATCTTAAAGGTCACCCATGTCAACAGGTTGAAGGAATTCCCTATCTCTACTAACACGTCCCCTTCTGACGCAAAAGCTTATCTTCTGAAGGAGTTTGCTGACGTGTTGGTTAATAAGAAATCTTTATGATCCACACCACTCAAGCCGATGGTGGTTCCACCTATGAAGATTCATCTTAAGGATGGTGCTACACCTTTTGCCATTCACACCCCTCGTTTGATTCCTCACGCCTACAAGGAGCTAGTTAGACAAGAGCTTGACTCCATGGTTGCTCAGGGAATCATCAAACCGGCCGGAGACGAACCTTCACCTTGGTGCCACCCTCTTGTCCCCGTCGCCAAACCTCGTGGTGGAGTACGGATCACCACCGATCTGTCAAAACTTAACCAGCAAGTTTCCTGTCCAGCCCACCCTTCACCCACACCCTTCGCAGCTGTTCGAAGTGTGGACCCGAAGGCGAAGTTTTTTACAACTATGGACACCTTATGTGGTTATTGGCAGATCGAGTTGGCCGAGGAAGACCAACATTTGACCACATTCATCACACCATATGGAAGATACCAGTATTGCAGAGGCCCCATGGGATTTGCTGTTAGGGTCGATGCATTCTGTCAACGTGGTGACGCGGCCCTTCAAGGAGTCACTAATTGTGTCAAGGTGGTTGATGATATCTTACTCCACGACGAAGACTACTGTGCCCACCTCTCCCGGATATACGAAGTTCTCACCAGATGTCGAAAGTACGGGATTACCCTCAACCCTGACAAGTGTGTAGTCGCCGCTCCATCAGTGAACTTCTGTGGGTACACTCTCTCAGCATCAGGCATCGCAGCTGACCCGGAGAAAGTAAGTGGAATCAGGGATTTTCCAACCCCTGCCAACCTGACAGACCTCCGTTCTTTTTTGGGTCCGGTCAATCAGCTGGCTGAATTCACACCTGACATCTCCGCCGCAGCCCAGCCGTTACGCCCCCTGCTGAGCCCCAGGAGTACATTCTTGTGGACCCCAGATCATCAAGAGGCTTTCCAGCGAGTCAAGCAGGCCCTCATAAGTCCACCTGTCCTCCAGACTGACGCCTCCAGACTCTACGGCATTGGTTACGCCCTTCTGCAGGACCATGGCGGTGGACAACTCCGCTTAATTCAGTGTGGATCCCGGTTCCTGACCGACGCTGAGACCCGATATGCCACGATTGAGCTGGAGATGTTGGCTGTTGTCTGGGCGATGGCGAAGTACCGCTTCTACCTGATAGGACTTCAGCACTTCACCCTCTTCACGGATCATCGCCCCCTTATACCTATAATCAATCACTACTCTTTGGATGCAGTAGAGAACCCTCGCCTTCAACGTCTGAAAGAGAAGCTCTCGCCTTATCTCTTCACAGCTGTGTGGCGTGCGTGTAAGCTGTTGTGCATCCCGGATGCCCTGTCCCGCGCCCCCGTCAGTCGCCCCACCCCAGAGGACGAGATGTTGTGTTCTACAGCTGCTGCATCCCTCAAGTCAGTAGTTTCATTGAAGGCCGTCTTCACATCAGAAGAGTCTACAGCACCGGATGCAGACAAGACCCTTGAAGATCTCCGCACCGCAGCCCGGGCCGACCCTTCCTACATCCGGCTTGTCGACTGTGTCTCAGGGATTTCCATCTAACCGATACGACCTTCATGAATCTCTACTCCCGTACTGGAAAATACGTGAGGAACTCTATTGTGACGGAGACCTCGTCTTGTATGGTCCACGAGTAGTTATTCCTGCTGCCCTACGCCGCTGTACCTTGGCCCGCCTTCACGACAGCCATCGAGGAGTGGAGGCCACCAAGCGATGGGCGATGTATTTTGGCCCGGAATCGACGCGGACATTGCAAGTACTGTCCGTGCCTGTGAGCTGTGTCAGATTCTGCAAACTAGCAAGCAACAGGAACCTTTAATGTGCGACGACAACCCTTCAAGACCCTTCGAGTCTGTGTCGGCCGATTTCTTTGCAGTTGCAGGGAAGTCCTTCCTCGTCATTGCCGGCCGACTGTCTGGATGGCCTGTTGTCGTCCCCTGGGGTAGTGATACAACGGCTACTACTACCATCCGGAACTTCAGGTATTACTTCAGAGAAGTTGGTGTTCCCCTCCGCCTCAGGATTGATGGAGGACCGCAGTTCACCAGCCACGAGTTCCGGGACCTCATGGACCGTTGGGGGAGTCCGTCATGTCGTGACCTCGCCCCAGTACCCCTAGGCGAATGGACACGCTGAAGCCGCAGTCAAGACTGTGAAACACCTGATCCTTAAGGTGTCACCCTCAGGAAATATCGACTGCTTGGACTTCGATCGAGGCTTGTTGGAGTTACGCAACACCCCGAACTTCACCGGACGCTCCCCAGGCCAGGTTCTGTACGGACATCATCTCAGGTCTTGTGTTCCTGCCCACCCGAAGTCTTTTTCTCAAGAGTGGCAGGCCAAGACTGAGGAATGTGACCGCCGTGCAGCAGAATGAGCCGCAGATGTCGCTGCTCGGTATGACTGTCATGCCCGCCCCCTTCACAACAAGTGTTTGTGTATACCCTCAGTAGTATAGAACATTTTGTGGGTATCCGTGACACACGTCAGAATCACCACCACCACCACCACCACCACCACCACCACAAAGAAACCTTGCATTACCTGGACCCAGCCGCCCTAAGCCAAAGAAGACATGATGTTCCTTAAGCTACGAAATTAAATATAAGATTATACAAGAGTTGGAGAAAGAAACAAGACAGGTTGATCTCGCGCGCCAGCATGGTGTTAACGAGTCTACGATCAGGACAATTAAGAAGGATGCAGCTAAGATAGAGGAGCACAGGTGCTTCTATGATCAAGTATTTCCACAACCAGGTGCTTTTCAAGATGAAAAATTACTTGTGAGCTACTTGGTGCGTCAGGCGCGACGGAACATGGCGGTCGACACGCGCTCTGTTAAGGAGTACGCACGTGAACTGTATGCTGCAGTGTCATGAAAGATGGTAATTACAGAGCCCAAACCCTTTAATGCTTCCTCCTGGTGGTTACAGAGGTTTAAGATGCGGAACAAGATCACCAATATAAACATTGGTGGTGAAGAAGCCAGTGCTGACCGTGCTGCAGCTAGGGAATTTCCTCCGTTTTTACGTGAGATTATGGAGGAAGGACAGTACACCTACGACCAGGTGCTTAACATGAACGAATCTGGCCTTTTCTGGAAGAAGCTACCTTCCAAGACCTTCGTTGTGAAGAATGCCAGCAAGTGTCGGGGCCGGAAGTTGCAGAAGGAGCGCATCACCGTCCAGTTTACCACCAATGCCTCCGGTACCTGTAAGCTCAAGTTATTGGTGATCCACACAGCACACAAGCTGCACGCCTACAAGAGCATGGACATGACCAAGCTAAATTTCCACTGGCTGACCGCATGTAAGGCTTGGATGTTCTCTACTCTGTCCCTCTCCTGGTTTGATGACTGTTTCGTTCCCGATGTGAAAAAATTCTGTGAGCAACAGAATGTTCCATTCCATATTTTGTTGCTGCTTGACAACGCACCAGGACACTCGCCCCCTACTGTTAGATCGTCACCCCAACGTAAAAGTGTTCTTCCCTCCTCCCAACACTACGTCTATAATACAGCCGATGGACCAAGAATTGATCTGTAATGTAAAAGATGCATTCTCTGCCAAGAAATTCCAGCTCCTGAGCGACTCCAACACCGATAGCACGAGCGAAGACGACGAGGATTCTTGTAAGATAATGATTTATTTGATTACCTGTATAAACAATCTATATTTGCAATAGACATAACAATTTAAGTACGGTAATCACTTATTACATGTACAGTACAGGTTTGTTCCACGTTAAAATCTTTTAAACAACGAAAGAAAGCGAAAGTCATTGTTTTCGTCGTGATTTTATCCCACTTTCCACTGTAATATGTACGTCATTTCAGCCAAAATAGTACATTTCCATACCCGGCATTTATTTTTTATAATATATTCATTTAGTGACAGTTAAGGTAAAATATAATTGTGAATCAATATTTTCATGAAAATACCCGGTATTTAGAAATAGGGTATCGTAATTTTCTGTTGTTTCAAATGAAATTAACAAAGATTGATGTTTCAAATGTAATGAACAAAAATATATGTACAGTATCTATAAATGAACTTTAAAAATGAATACTTTATGTTTGGCATTGTCCTGTGCATACCATACGATGCATTTGGCTACTTTGGGCTTGCTATGATGACGCAAGAGATGTGCCCTGGCAACTGTACCGACACTCACAGCTGGTGTTGCGTTGTTTTTATTGTTTATTGTTTATTGGTAGTTACTGGTAAATATTTTTCAACCTAACGAAACTATAACCCGTTTAGAGGTCGATCGACCCCCAAATTTTTGCCAAATAATTTTGTCTTAAAAAATCGAACTACACACAGGTATATATGGTAAGTAAGGACATGGGGGGGGGGGGGTGCAGGTGTTTTTTATTTGGGGGGGGGGGGGGTGGGTGGTGCAGGAAAAGTACTTGCATTTTTAACATTTCTGGTTATCTCTGTTACCTATCCCGCGCCTAAGTTAAGGGCCGACTGTACTTGTAAATAATTTTTTGGGGTATGTACAATAACTGTGTTTGCATGTTTCTATTATTGTAATACAATATGATTAGTTTAAAATAATGATGGTAGTAAATGCCGGTACAGTGCATCAGTGTGAACACTGGGCCGTGAATTGAGAGCCCGGCTGGTTAAGTGCATGACCTACCAGAGCCGTTTGGTGGCCACTGACTTGGTTGTTTTGCCCGCAATTAACCAGGCTGTTCACATATATTTATTATTTGGGTTTAAGTAACGAAACCCCAACTGTAGTTCCTTGTTTTATTATAAAAGGATTGTATCTATAATTCCTGAGTGTAGATTGAACCATAAGTTCCACTGTATATGAGTGAATGAGAAAGGGACAGCGTTTATGTATTATAAACGTTAGGTCAAGTCCTTATGATATAACTTTGTGTGAGGGACTACTCGAGTAAGGGCCTGCCTTGCTGCGCGGGGAAGACAGACATGATGACAATGGGTCTCTACCTCCTGGGAGAGTTGCCCTCTCACATGTACAACTCATGTCTTACTCATAGACAGTGGAAAGTTACAGGGTGGGAATTTACGTTGTAACTCTTGATATGATGTCAAGGCCAATACATTAGCGCAAGCACCTGTGTCTGTATCAAGAGCCAATCTGGTATTAACTACTCTCACTGGCACTGACAACACTTCAACTTTGCTAAGCTCCGCTATAAAAGTACTGTGAGGAGGGGCGGGGATAACCCTATCTATCCCTCTTCCTGGTGTGGTATGCGTTTGTCTTCCCCCGACGACATGTCCTGGGGACGTTTCTGCTTGTGCCTATACGACACCTCTGTTTCACTAAGGTCCACACCCCTCGCCTTTATTAGCACATCGCAGTCATGTGAACTATGAGTTGTCGATTTGTGAAGGGCGCACCATTTACGCACTTTCAGGTTAAGAGGAGGTGCTGCTGGTCTGGCTGCCTCACTGTATGAACTTGAGAATGGCTATTCACTGTATGTGTCCATAAATTTTGCACTATTACCTCGGAGCTGAAAACAATCTGCCATTACGTGGCTACGTTTATTACAGTGTGCGCATCGTAAAGATGTTTTTTGTTTATAAATCAGGTGGGGAGGTGCAATCGGAGCTAAGTGTGTTACATAAGGAGTCTGGGAGGGGGACATGTGCGCCATCTGAGGCATCTGACGTCAAGGGTTGCCGTGACGTCACTGAGGGCTGTGCCATTAATGTTCCCGTAGCCCGGGGACAGAGGTTATTTGCGTACTCCACCATATCCAGGGGTGGTTCATACTGTACTTCTTGTGCCTGGCTATATAGAGGACGACGGACGGAAAGCAGAAAACTTATTAGATCTATCAACGTTTCCACATTGTCCGCTGACATATTACCCTGATCGGCGTACCAATCTGAGCTTCAGAATGTCGCTTGCATGTCCTGGCGAACCTCTCCTTCGATGTCGACAGCGTATCCCTAGTGTACATCCATCCATCCATCCATCCACCCACCCACCCACCCACCCACCCACCCATCCATCTGAAGATCAACTGAAGGTGGTCCAGCTGTGACCTACCCCTCCAAAGATCTCAATTAACCTCCAAAGATTCCAATTAACGTTCGCTTAAATTTCTCATAATCAGGGCTCTGCAAACCAAATGCATTTAAACGACCCATTTATATAATATGTTCTGTTGATGAGACAGGGGGTCATTACACCACAGGTATACTAATTCCCCAATGAGTATTCGCGGTTTTGGCTTTTCTTGGGTGTTACCCAGGATCCCATGTAAGTAATCTAATGTTATCGCCTCTGGTTACAAGTACAGTGCTGGGGTTGCCTTACCCAAACAAACATGAAAACTATCAGCCTGAGACCACGTGCCCCTCCCCCGATGCATCAATATGGATCTTGTCTTAATACTACAGTAACAACCAATTTTAGGCATCAACTGTAAAGCAAATAATGAATAAAATGTATGATGACCCCAAAAATGTTATAAAAGCCACTAATGTAAATACTGTGGTGTAAATACTGTGGTGTAAATACTGTGGTATAAATACTGTGGTATAAATACTGTGGTATTGTATTTGTAACTCCCATGAGAAGAGCCGAATTGGCTTCACCATAAGTTAACTGTGGTGAACCACTTTCCTAATACCAAATACTAGTCACTACTGGCTGTTAAAATGACAATTTATATCCCACTGCCATAATTGTTTAATTATCTATAAACGCCGATATTGTGAAGCTTTAAATTTTTTAGGGTATTTTTCCTTTCCTTTCGCAGAGAATTAAAATTTAATCGAAGACATGATTTTGTTATTGTCACTGTTTTAATCCCACCCAATTTTAGTGTTTATTGATAATTAAAACGTCACCATCGGACACATGATTCGGTTATGTTAGGATTCGTCCAGATACACTGACGCAAATGGAAAGAATATTTAAATCAATAAACATAAATTGTACAGTAAAGTTCCCAAAATGTGTAAAAATTTAATTATAATACTGCAAACTGTAATGTAACCCTAAATAAAACTTAAATTAAAGGGAACAAATTGTCCCCCAATAAAAATGACCCCAAATCCCACCTTTGTTAATATAGTACATGACTAATCCGCCATGGCTACTTCGTTGTTTTCTGCTGCTGTATCACGTCACATCCAGAAAATATCTTAAATATCACCATATAGTCAGTTTATTTTTTTAATGTACCTTAGAAGTTAGGGTTGGTGGGTGGGTGGGTGGGTGGGTGAGTGAGTTTGGTTATGTCTGTCCTTGGTAGCCACCAATGTTAAGTAGCTTATATTTACAAAACAGTGTTCACTGGAATATAACCGTGAAAATCTGAAGTTTTCCAAATAGTTCTCAACCGATTTTGGCCTTTCGTTAGTCGTACATAATTACCCCCACCTCAAATGGACGGCAAGAAGAGTATAACTACCTTGAACGTTACCAATACGAATGTTAAATTATGACCCAATTTTCTGAAACTCGAAGAAAGACTAAATATTATTTGAAAATATGAATAAATATTAAGAATTTACGTAAGATACGAATTGTATAACACGATAACATAAGGTTGTTGTTACTGGTTGCTCAGTTATCTTTCATGATTAAGAACACCTTTACTTTATGGTGGCACTGAAATAATCAAAGAAAAGTAACGTGACCCAAATATTATAATTCATAAAACTATCCTAAAAGAATTAAAGTACAGAAAAGTAACAATTCCCAAGCGTAAAGTGACGTTTACTCCACAAGTAAGCCAACTTATCCAACACAGAAGTAACCAATATTCAACACGAAAGTAATATATACCTCAAACGATCAAATTATTTCCTTAACATTGTTCTATTCAATTTTGTTTTTTCAAATGCCAAGTAGGTGGATGACCTAAACATTCATTTGACCAAATTGATTATGAGTAAATCAAAACCATTAGTCTACCTTGTATTTTGATTTACAAATTCAGACTCCGTAAATGTTCAAATGACAATCACTTCATGATAGATGTTTCACCCTACACACTGAAGCTACTTTATGTAAGAGGACAAAATTAGCACCAAATTGTATTGTTTAATACCCAAAGAAGTCATTGATCATAATATTTAATAACAATATTTGAGGTATTACGACCTGGTCGTCGGGACGGAACACCGTCTTAGGTCCATGAGAGACTGTAATACATTTTCATATTTAAACTCGTTTTATCTCACCTAAATCACCTAGTTGCTCCACTCAATTATAGGCTGATGTAATAAATATAGAAACTATTCACCGGTATGACTCCATTTCCGTTAATTGTTTTTTATTACAATTATTTTACATTTAAAGATAATTAAATTATGAATCTTCATTAAATAAGATATGCGTACATTCTATTGATGACACCAGAAATATGTCAGACTTGACTAATTAACTGTAACCAGAAATTAACTTAAGTGAAGTAGTCCTAATCCAACATTAAAATATGAAAGACAGTATACATTATTTGATGTACTGAACTTTAGGGACTCCCCTGGATCAACCAACCCATGGTTTAATGTAACTTCAGGCATATCATTGATCAAATGAGCATTTTCTATGCCCTGGATCAACTAAACATTAGGGACCTCATGGGTAAATGGACTTTTCTGACTACCCTGGAACTACTTCACTTTAAGCCACTCATGGATGAACTTAAGTTTCTGCTTGCCACTATTTAATAACAAATGTTTCATGTCCCTTTTTGAAATTTGTACATACAGTAGTGAAAAATGTTTTTGAATTATGCAATTGTTATTTTAATTAACCTTTTGGTGTATTTTCTCATATAATTTGTTGTAATTGTACTTGTGAGAGATTGATTGTTTGAGGTAGGTAATTGTGTACTTTACAGGGGACAATAATTTAGTCCCCCTTAGGTTTATGTTATGTACTCTTATTGTTCTGTCATTGTTTAATGACGTTAGTGTCTTGTACTAGTTATTAGAAAAGAATCCCAATAAATTCATAGCTGGTTGGCGTATTGTAAATTGCTCAAACGTAATATTGACTTACCTTTTGCCGCCATGAGGACACAGTATCAAATGTAACTCCTCCCAAAGGCCCACTGTTATTGAAACCGCGTGAGCGTACAAGAGACGGCCCAATGTTCCTGATGTTCCATTTCATATGTTTTCTCATGTGTTGAAAACAGCCCTGAGGCCTTCACACTAATAAAGAAATGTACCCTAATTTTCGAACTTGATATCAACACTGAAGACTTAGTACCCACCTAAATGTCAAAGTGTAACTGACACTGGTGAGGGATCAGTTGCTAAGGTATTCTTGCCTAAATCGAAAATACCGCCATATTTTCAATGTTTTTTAAATTTGTCCTAGTTAATTTCACTTAGTTTCAGTTGACACTGATCTTATGTATTAAAGGAACAAATTCTGGTTGTCCTAGTTTTAGTTTTGTGTTGTGAAATAGTTATGTTATTGGTAGAAGTTGTAATTTGTATTATGTTAATTGGTGATTTGTGTTGGTGTTGGGTTCCGGCTCATATATTATTAATGTTTGTAAGAATTATATGAAGGTTTGTTCAGTTACATTGATCTCTATACGTTTTTTAAATGAGGTTAGATGTAACATTGATGTTTTGTGATCAAATGAGGCTTTAATGTGCTGAAATACATACCAAATTCGTTTTTTGTATTAGTTCCTGTTTGTAATGTCTATTTATTGCCGCATGTCTTGAGACTGTGTGCGTTTGTCTATTATTACTGTATGTTATGTGTTTCATGAAATATTTTTATATATGTTATCATGTGTATAATACAAAATGCAAAATTTTTTAGGGTGTTAGGTTGTTGGAGAGCCTGTGTGTAAGGAATTAGTTTGAGATACAAAAAGATTGTGGGGTAACTTCTGAAGCAATTGTTACCAACTAAGGGTTTACTTCCCTTGTGAGATACTCACTGAAAATCTGTTTCGATTGAGTTGGCAATAAGAAATGTGTTTTTGGATGTGATGTGACTAATATTTGAGGGCAATTTTAAATGACAAATGTATAATATTATTTGTATTGTGTGTTTCAATTGCTTTTTTGAAGATAAGATAATTTGTATAATGTATTCATATCTGCATTTGTCAATTCTGCTATTGATTAGTTGAGT
>CAUDMG010003182.1:40000-48549 GCA_958450375.1 Homarus gammarus | reverse complement strand
AACGGTACCTGGTCGTACTTTTAATGTTCACTAGAAAAAGGGATTCCACGCGTGAATTTTTCTTTAACCTTCAATTAGGTTCACTACCTCCGTTAACACTATTTATTTCCATTAATCCAATCAAGTTATGGGCCCATAACACTTCACTTGGCATCAGTGACAAATATCCTCTCTCATCGAGTCACATCAGGTCACTTCACCTTTTAACCAATATTTCCCATATATTAACACAACACTTCACGTTACGGGCCCTCCAGCACATAACAACACCGAACACTTCCACTTATATCAGTATATAACACCGAAAGAGTATCAAGTTTGTAAGGCAATTGTCAAAAATATGGAATAATGCACAGGTCCACTGGATCCCGTACCGGACACGACCAGCGAGTGATGTTGCGGCTGTCAAGCTGCCAGGTTTGCCAACTTGGATTTTCAAATGTCGCTAGGCTGGTACCTAAAAGTAGCTAAATGTCGCTAAATCTTCCATGGAAAGTCGCTAGCTATTATTCCCCCCTTCAGTAATTTGATGCAAATAATATTTTCATAATGCCGACTATAATGGACGGAGTATAAATAAAATGCATTATGTAAAAATAAAAATATTATTTTTTTTAAAGTTTAATGTGCACACTTACCTATTATTCAAAAGTAATTGCATCCCAGTCCTCTTTGTAGTCGTCGGCAGTGTGAACAACTGTAGAGCTGGAAGCATGTGAAGTGCTTGGTTCAGGTTCTCGTGCGACCTAGATTGGTTACGGCCGACCGGTCGTAAGTTGATCTGGTCGTAAGTCGGCCTATGTTATAATTACCTTACGTATATTATACTGTAATGTGTAATGATAATATAATCATCTTTAAGTCATATTTTATCAACATTTTCTTTGTTCATTATTGTTACGGTCGTCAGGTTTAAGTAAATCACTGCATACTACAGTACAATTGGTTTATTATTTACACTGGGGCTGGGGCCAAAACTGTCGTACCGCCGGTCGTAAAGTCGAACAGACGTAAGTCGCATAGGTCGTAAGTCGACGACTACCTGTAACTGTATGCCTCCACAGTCCCTATCTTTCTTAAAATATCACTAGGAAGTTCATAATTTGCACAACAGGTGTTCTGTCTTTTTAAACCATACTTTATTGTAAGAATTGCCTTTAATGTCGATAGTTTCATTTTGTTGCGCAATTTTGATTTCACAAAGTTCATATTACTAAATGTGCCGCTCTACATCTGCGTTTGAATGCGGAAGAGATAAGGCAGCGAGTGCAATTTCAGCCAGATCATGGTAAGGGTTTTCACCTGTCGCATCTCTGTAATTTGCCACTTCTGACCACAATTTTATGGTGTTAGATGTTTCTGTCCAGATTGTGTGATGCAGTTTTTTCCACTGGAAATCAATCTTGGTAAGGGTGCTGGAATCTTCTGTAAATAAGTGTGCCAAACCAAGTATATCTGATTTAATAGGCTTCAAGCATTCATCGGCACTCAGAAAAGAAATAGACTGCAGCACACGAATGTTGTCAGGTAAGCGTTGACGAAGTTGTTTTATGAGTTCAACCCGTTCAAATGTATTGTCCCTGTAACCCCGTTGCTATATATTGTGGCTCGAAATTAGGAAAACTGAGTTTTCATGGAGAGTCCAAAAGTATCCAGAAAGTCGCTAGATTTCTGTGGATATCTCTAGATTTGCGACAAGTCGCAAATCGCTCTAAAATGTCGCTAGAAAAAAACAAAAAGCTCTAGATCTACATACAAAGTCGCTAAGTTGGCAACTCTGCAAGCTGCCCATACATGTTGCCATATCGCCAAAATGTATTTATTTTTAATTCTCTATCGTATAAATCGTTGTTGATGTTAGAATAATGACGTATATCAATTATATTCTAATTTATCTTATTACTCTAAAATAAAACCTTGGTGAGCTTTATTGGACGTAATAAAGAAACAAACGAGCGAACTATCAAACAAGCACTGGAACGACTCTTTACGGTACTTACACAACAATTCAATAATTATCTTATCACTCATATATTACCGTTACTATGCGAGATTTAAATTACTTTGTAGCAGATTTTAACGAAGACGAAAACAAATAAATAAAATAAAATCAATAAATAAAACATGCTATACCGGGTACTCGACGGAGGCCCCTCTCCCCACCCTGACCCCGCCTCCCTTGCCTGCTCTTTAATGGAGGACTGGGCACAAGCTTCCTCCCCTGAGGCCAGGGCCGGCGCTACCCACTAGGCGATCGCCTAGGGCGCCAGCATCTGGGGGCGCCACAAATTCAGGGCAAACTTGGATAAAATTAAAAATGAAGGGAAAACTGTGGTGGACACTGTGGTGGAGGCGTGGAGGGTCGGAGCAGGATGTTAGAAGGGTGGGGGATCGGAGGGAGGCGAGGGTAGGTAGACGGTAGCCGACTGTGTTTTCTTTTTTAATATTATTCGTTAACCCCCCGGAGGGACTAACCCGGGTCCTTATCTTTGGCGGCCTGGAAAACTGTCGAGCAGTGACCTGAAGGCTGACATCTGAGGAACCCTTCTCTCAACCCCACCATCCCCTCCCCTCCCTGAGCCGCCCCTTCCCTGTCTTTGTCGGGATGAGGCAAGGTTACCTGACCTCTGAAGTTTACGTCAAGAATTTATTGACTTAATGTAATAACAATAATTGGTTATTTGCATGGGTGAAGTAATAAAGCCACAAGATGAAAACAATGTAGTCATGGGTTACTGTACCTACATTAGCTTATCAAAACTTTCAAGGGGGCGCACATCTAAAGGCTTGCCTAGGGCGCCAAATCATCTTGCACCGGCCCTGCCTGAGGCACTTCCAGATCCAATGCAGGAGGCAGTGCAGGCCCGCATCGATGCGTCTGAGCCTGTTGTTCGTGCTGCTCTTACCTCCCCTGCCCCCACTGATCATCCCATCACACAGTTCGAGCTTGACAGTGCTCGTCGCTCTAGAAAAGACACCTCTCCTTGGGATGATCAGATAACCTACTCCGTCCTCAACGCCTGCACTAATATTCCTAACGGCCCCTTGCTTGCTCTCTATAATATGTCTTATGAACATGGGGTTCTCCCGTCCAACTGGAAAAATGCCACTATTATCCCCACCCCTAAGCCGGGAGATCCTGGGAAATATCGACCCATTAGTCTTACCTCGTGTTTGCAAGATGATGGAGAGGATACTCCATTGTCGCCTTCTTCACACCATAGGCGGCTTCCACAACTCCCTCAATGGTTTCATTCAACATCGCAGCACACTCCATTGCTTCCTTTTATTGCAATCAGACTGCCCGCGTCTCCGTCTTCCTTGATATCAAGGGAGCCTTTGATACGGCTCAGCCTGCCCTTATTTTAGCCGAACTTGCACGGTTAGGGGTTACAGGGAGACTTCTACAATGGATCGCCTCTTACCTCACTGGACGTCAGGCCCGGGTTCGCGTTGAAAGCTCCATGTCTCCTGTTCAAGAAATGAACCTCGGCACCACTCAAGGTGGAGTCCTGAGTCCCACCTTGTTTAACACTCTCATGCACTCCATTGCATCACTCCCGTGGCCGACAGAAGTTGTCCACTCAGGATATGCCGACGATGTCCTCCTCCAAGCCCCTGACTACCTCAGCATGCAGGAAGCCCTTGATCTGGTCTCCAGAGAGTGATTCACTTGGTTTCCTTCTTTCAACTGCGAAAACAAAAGCCATGTGGCACGGTCGTGTTGTACCTCCACCCCTTCTCTTATCAGGAACGCCCTTGGACTGGGTTAATGAGACAAAATACCTGGGTGTGTATGTTACTCGCACACGTTGTCAGATCCCTGAAGTTCGCTATCTTCGAGACATATGCTTTCGGCGTCTCGCTCCCCTCTCTACCATGTGCAGGGGTTCCCTTGGTGCCACCATCCCTGTACTTCTCACCATGTACAAGTCCTTTGTCCGTTCCTGTGTCGACTACGCCGCCCCTGCCCTCGTCAACATTAGTCGGACTGCTGTCAACCGTCTCGAAGTTATCCAGAGGAAAGCTGCTCATATCATCCTTGGGGCTCCTCAGTGGACACGCTCTACTTCTCTATATACCGAACTTGGTCTTTCCCCCTTACAGGATCGTGTCCAGGAGTTTTACCTAAAAACTGCCGTTTCCATTCTATGGGATCCTCGGGGCAACTATGTCCAAACCAACTTGACTACTGCTGCCCGAGACCGACCTCCATCTAGAAGACAGTGGCGAGGATCACTCATCCGAGCCCTTCAGGAACACGACCTCCTGCCTGATATTGTTGTTACCCCTGCTGTTGGTTCGTCTCCTTCTCCCTGGCTGGATTTTCAACCTGAAGTGATTGCCCTCGGTGGACCGCTCCCGAAATCCCAGGTGAACCCTGTTATTCTCTGCAAATACCACCTCTCCAGGATCGCTCACTGGTCCCCAGGTAGGGTCGTCCTCTACACTGATGGTTCTGTTGACCCCGCTACAGGTAGGGCCGGGGCTGGTGTCTACATCTCCCGTCCTCATGCCCCTGAGCCTATCAAACCGTCTCTCAGAGTTTCTGACGGGGCATCCTCCACACAGGCTGAACTAATAGCCCTCCTTGCTGCCCTTCTCGCTGAGGAAGAAGCAGATGGTTTCTGCCCCTTGCTTGTCTGCTGTGATTCCTGGTCTGCTCTCTACGGGACCGCAATTGGATCAGGGAAAATAAGGACCTCATCCTCCGAATACGAGGGTTAACATCCACACTTCAGGATGCAGGCCGTCCTGTGACATTCCTATGGATACCTAGTCATGTCGGTATCTTGGAGAATGAGGCAGCAGATGACCTTGCCAAGACTGGCTGCAACAAGGCCACACCTGACTACATTGTTCCTCGAACACTCTTACAGATTAGGACCCAAATCCGCCGCAAACAGAGAGAAGCTCGGGAAGCAGCCATCCCCCTGGACTCCCCGCCCACCTGGTACGATGTCCTCCGTAAACTTCCTGACCTCTCATACGTCTATGGGGAAGGGTCGCGGAAGGGGGACGTGATTGCTGCCCGTATCATCATTGGGTATGACTTTGCTTGGGAGATTGGTATCCCCGCATCCCCTGAGCAACGCTCTTGTGCGTTATGCAGAAGACCCGACAGCCGCACCCTTATTCACTACCTCCTAAGATGTCCCCACACACAACGCTTCCGTGACGCCTGCTGGACCACCACTCCACGACCCCCTGACGGAGACACGATGATCCTCCCAATACTGGCCAGATATTTTGTAAATAATATTGATTATGTGTTAAAGGAATATCCTTCCTTCCTTAGGCTTTATTAAGCCCCTTTATAATATTTATACTTTTCACACTTGCCAGATGATTCTGGTGTCATTGTACAGGGGTACCTAGTGACAGCACTAGGATCCCGCTTCCTCTATCAAGGAATAAACAATTGAAATTAAACTAGCGTATTCACAAAAATATTTTGTACTCTATATACTTCATTTATGAACACCTTCAAGAGCTCGCTAGTTAACCACAAAATTCTTAAACATGTTTCAAGTCAAATACATCTATGAAACGTATGACTTGTGTTAAACACCACAGAAAAACGTTCAAGGAAACACTTCGAATGCAGGAAACTAATTGTCCAACGCACATATGTCTTAACACAACATTATATATAGTTTTCTGTTTCACAAACTGCACTTTCTAATGTAGCTATACACGAGTTCTACCAACACACACAAGAGTCCGAGTGTAACTGATCCATCCTTCTGATGTTGGGGATTACTGGCCTCTTCGCCGTTAGGCTATTTCGGCCAATCCATCCTTGCCGGTTCACCCTTTACTTTTTTACTTTTACTTTTATCCTCTTCGCCACTGATCGGCTTGTTAGCCGCTTGGGCGATCGGTCACGTCTCTTTTCCTTTATATTCTTCACCAAAAGGTCGGCTCGCTCGCCGCCCGGGCGATCGGTCACGTCTCTGTCACGCACTGTTGGCAAATACCCCACCTTGCCGCCGACTCGCTGCTCAACCGTCACATTATTCGCTCTCTGCTCACTCAATCCGCTCATTCGAATAACTTCAAATTTTCAGCATTTTATTCTTCACCTTGGCGTCACAGTACAAGGATACATTGAAAACTCTGCTGTAATCTTCAACATTATTCAAACAAAGTCCATTTCATGAAATATAGCCAAAATTTCTGAGCTCAAAACTGCCAGATTCGTGCTTTCCGGGACCCCGAACTTCTTCTCCGGTAAACACCGTCACAACCAAACGAGGGGATTATCCCAGATAAACTGCTCTTGGCTATTTACACCATAGACATAAGTGGACCACACAATTTGTGATAAGCTACCAAACCAAAAAGTTATGATAGCAACTCACAGCCTACAGTGGCAGTATCGAAGTCAATAAAGTTTCCTTCCAAGATGGAAATAACAAGATACTCAACATCTCCATTCCTTGGTGACAACTATCACCGGTGATTTGAATAAAGTCACGACCCGAGTAATGTTTACCCATTACCGTAAAATACTTTACGTACAGTATATATTTATAACTTAATTATAACAATGTTATGTCTACTAATCCACATGATACTAAATGTTATATAATAATTCCTTGAGATAAATGTACACTTTATTATCAGGTACCACATTTACTCTCCAAGGTACTGTAGTACGTGTGAGGTGAGACCTGACTCTCCTCGGGGGAAGCTTAAACAGCACTAACCACCAGTGCCGGATTTAGACCTGTGGAGGCCCCCCTCATTATAACTACCCCAAGAGGGTGGGGTGGCGAGTGAAGCGAGCCTGAACATCTGCAAGTTCCGCAATTCCAAATATCATATTATTAGCAACACAAACAATAGCATTCATTAAAAATATACGGTTCATAGGAAAACCACCTATTCGTCAATTTCAAGTATTAGCTAGTCTAATTTCTATCACGTGATAAACATGAATTTTAAAGAATGAAATTTACAAAGAATCCAAATGATTAAACAAATACATCCTGGGTGTCATCAGCGAATATTAGAGGACGGTGAAATAAAAATCTGCTAATTCTCCGGGTGTACTGTACTGGAATTGTTCTGTATTCATTATAGACAAGCTAAAAATAAATATTAAACTAAAACAGCTTAAATACACGAGGAAAATGTTTCTAAACGTCATCAGTAAAGGCATAGCTAATAAAGTTAATGTGTCTTATGAAATGGATAGAGAAAATATTTTAGGAATTCATGTAAAGAAACATCTTTTTATTGATTGATAAATTTTTATACCACATATAGCACTTTTACAAATACAAGTATTTTAGTGTACAGGATTAGGTTGTTTATAATGGCCTAAGATACAAGGTTGGAGGTGGCATATAGGCATTAATGACCCTGATTTCACCTCTATCTGAAATGTCAAAAATGAACTTGTATCTTTTCATTTACATTTATTAAACATAAAACTGAACAAGTTTTACAAGCAATTGGTCAAATGGTAAGGAAATCTTTGAGCATTTAATAAAATATAGATGATGCTATAACAAAGGCAAGATGTCCAACTTTTGTGTAGAATTTTTTATTTTGCTTTTCTAAGCTCGGTGCACCATGGGTAAATGCAACGCAAATATAAAAACCTTAAACTACATAAATAAAATTACTCAGTTGGGAAACATGACTTCTTAAAGCAATGCCTAATACCTAAAAATACAAGATAATGACTTTATACATATTATCTATAAAAGTAAATGAGTGAGAAACACAATGTCACAGAGAGAAGTAGAGCTGGTGAATATAGTACTATTAGTGGTTATTAACAAGTCTAAAATACATTTTACTATAACTTGTGAGTAGCAGCCATGAAGCTGAATTCCCAAGCCGGGATTGCCTATGTAGTGGAGAACATAGTTCTTCAGTGAGTAGTCATCCAGTATCACTTCTCAGTTATCACCAAGCCCAAGAGGTTATCTTTACCTAAATCAAATACATATAATACTCTCAAAATTATAGAGTTAACTATGCACATGAGATTTTCATGTAGACTGGTTAATAACCATAACAAATAAACAATGTTTCCCCCATGGAAACCCCATATATGGTCTTCGCCTTAGTGAACAGGTCATTCATAATGACTGAGATGATAAGTCAATCTAACAATGCACCATTGCATTTACGTATAATTTAGATTAAGAAGACCTGAAGGCAATCAGTATTATTAGTCATGGCAAGCTTGCTACACCAACTAGCACCCATTCAATATGTAACAGATTTCTTTTGTATATAAAACACTGGTCTTACTTACTTTGATCCAGGTGGAATATATATATATATATATATATATATATATATATATATATATATATATATATATATGTATACAGTTCGTCCCCGAATTACGTACATCCGAATTACGTACAAACGGCCGATACGTACATCGTTTCTGAAGTCTTTAATTGCAAAAATATTGTCTTAAAAGGGCGAGCAATTTTTAAATTTGGCGGGCGAGCCAGCCGCACCGCGCCGCCACTATCACTGACCATGCAGACGACACGCTAGACACACCAAAACAAAAA
>CAUDMG010003182.1:27500-35000 GCA_958450375.1 Homarus gammarus | reverse complement strand
ACTGCTATAACACAGTCATGATAAAAATTTCTTTGTCTGTCTAAATCTGTAAAGCAGTTTTTTGGCTCATACTACATGATACTAACCTTTGGAAAGACAGATCTCTGAGAAGACTATAGTGATACATTACATCTTGAGGATTATAACCAGTAACTGGTTAGCATTCGTGCTTGCATCTGCACACCACATAACATAATGAATTTGCAGTTCACAAACTTTGGATACTAAAATAACCAATTAAGGCAACTGGTTTCCTTTTTTTGACTGGGGACATGCCAATTCATAATCAGAGGTAATAATACAAATCCTCAATATTTTGCACAAATGCCACAATAGAAGGAGCACAGGTACTGGTAAACCCATTACCCCTGTTATGTGGTAAGTGATGCAGTGAGGCCTTTCTGTTCCTCAACCACACACACTTGTATATTAAGGTCCAGTGCTACTATCACATACGTTGTTTTTTAAAATCACAATCACACTCGCACATCATAGAGCATATGAACAAAACCAGAGATTTACAGCAGCAGATCTGAAAGACAAAAACAAAACAAAAATCAGTCACAAACTATAAATAAGAAAAAGGCGAAATTCATTTCTACAAATAAACTTAAAACTGATTTACAAATGAAAATGGTTCCATTATAAATCTGTAGTACTTTCTACTGCAGTTTAAATCATGCAACAGCAAATCATATTATTTTGCTTGTCACATATAAAATTCACGTTCTAGAAAACTTGCTCCGATTAAAATACTGTACTTCTACATTCTAAATACAAAAATTATTTCAACTTCATACCTGGAACTGTGCTATTATTCTCTTGATTCTGCTTCTTGTTCAAATTCTGCTCAAATGCTATAAATGGTGAAGGTGGATTGCTATTAACAGCATCTTCATTACTGAGCTTAGTTTGGCCCAAGTCAATGATCTGGTCAAAGTTTGATGCTGCAGGGGTGATGGTAGTGGTGGACGTGAGGGAGGAGTTGAGAGGGTCTAAAGAACCTAGAAGGTTGTCCGTCCTGTTTCAGGAACAAAAATTAAACAAATTATATCTTTAATTCCCTAAAAAATATGAAAAAAAATGGCACTTTAACTAATAATTATGTTTTCTAAGAAAACATATATATTAGTTTCATATACTGTATTAAACAGTATAAAGTACAGAATTGCTGTTTTATATATCACTTTTTCTCCTTTGGGAAAACACAACCTTTCCTCCAACAATCAACAGAGCTCTTAATTTCTTTTTATTATTATTATTTCCCTATAATGTAAATTGCAATAACCTGTACTTCTTACAATTGTATCATGTTATTTGTTGACAATCTCAAATGTTTTATTTCATCAAAGGCCAACAGTAGTACACTGGAATTACAGTCTGACAGAATAGTACAGGTATTAGGATAAATCTGAAATTCACTCTTTGTATGTGCTTGCTTAATGGTTCTTGGCAGATTCATCATTTCATTATTACAAGCTAAGCAATAGTGGGGTGAATATCTGCTTACAGTGAGTTCTGCTATAACGCATGTTTTGACAACGCGAATTGGCTCTAACGCGATTTATGAATAGAGGAACGATATTTGTAAAACGCGAACGCTTGTTTGCTGTAACGCGATATTTGCTTACTATTTCTCCAATTTTGTGGTATTAACTGTGAATATGGTAAAGAAGAATATCTCCAAGAAGCGTTCTGGTGATCACATTCCCGGTGATGATCGTAAAAGAAAGGCTATAACACCTGAAGAGAAGCTTGATGTTATCAACCTCAAAATCACCCTTTTCCCCCATCAATTTATATTCATATTTTTTCAAGGTAAAGTGTTACATTTACTGTATGATTTCATTATTAGATATGAATGTAACATTTATTTAGACTGTACTATCCTTTGTGTTAGGCTAACTACTAAATTTTTTTCGATTTCAAGTAATCTGCACCTAACCCTATTTTTTCCATAAGCCCTGTTATTTCTATTGCGCGAATTTCTATAAAGCACACTATCGCTTTATAGCAGAACTGACTGTACTTAATTCATTCATGTTATAATTATATTTTTATATACAGTATTAACATTACAGAAAGCCCTTTTACTGTGTGTGTGTGTGTGACAGATGCAATGCAAAAGGAAATTGCAATTAAAAAGTGACAAAATTAATATACAGTACCTTAGAGTACAGTAATAGGATGCAGAGAAAGTGAAATAAGTGTTGGGCTGAGTAGACGAGTCATTCCTCAGGGTGTTTTAACAAGAGATAGGGAGGTGAAAGATTGGTAAAACGAGTACAATTCAGTGGTGGAAAGAGAGGGGAAGGTCACTTATAGTAAGGGGTTGGATACTGGAGAAGCAGCAGTTATAGTGAATGACTAGAGAATAGGACATCAGGGTATTTTCAAGGAAGATGATGCTATTGGTGGGTTATAATATGTTGTGTGAAGTGACAGGGGTGGAATAACTTGGAAAGGGAGTACATCTTATATCTGTACAACTTGTGTCAATGGTCTAAAACCCCAAATTCTGAAAAAAAAAAGGAAAAAAAAAAGTGTGCTGCACCCCAAAGATATGTTCAAAACTTCTTTTACTCTTCACCGAAAATGTTAAATCGGTAATAAAAATTTATTTGGTACTGTATATCTAGTGATAAAGGTATATTCTGGTACAACATTTAGTCTTTGCTAACGACCTTTTCGGAAGCTGCTGCTGAGTGGATATTGTACTTGTCTGTCTTAAGGGTCACTGGCTTACCCACCCCAGTCCACCTAGCTGTGAATGGGTATCTAACTTAATTTTACAGATGACGAGGTGAAGGCAGTGACGTAGAGTACTAGTCACTCTCTCTTGTAATGAAAATAAGGTTACCTACAGTGTGTGTAGTACCTACACAGCCCCTCCTGACAAGGTGACATTTTCAATGATCCTTAAAGTTATTTGAAGTTTTTACCCACTAATGATTTGCTTTCTATAGGTTTTGGATATCATGTTTTCACTCTGCTATTAAAATTTGGATATGACAACTTCTGTTTTCATTTTATATATAGTGTTGTGTGCCAGATTTGCTACCAACCAGATACAGAAGAAGAGCACAGAGCAGTGCTATGACCTGTACATGGCCTTCATTGACCTGCCTCAGTAAACAAGGAAGCTTCTTTGGAGGACCCTCAGTAGCTGTGGTTACTCACCAAAATTCCTCTCTATTGTGAGGAAATGCCTTGATTGGCAAAAGCAGCAGCATCCTTCATATTGGCATCCAGATAGAATTCTCCCCCCATCCAAATGGGGGTTACACAATGATGTATACTGACACCAACCCGCTTCCATTTTTTGGGCTGCCCTCCTTTAAGCCATCCATGCCAGCACCAGTCTCTACATTCAGGTACCAGATGAAATCTTAACATAACTGAACTTCAGTATGCAGAAGATCTCAAAGATACTTTTGCACACCTTAGCCTCATATGTGGGCAACACACATATTCTGCACCAACCTGCCCCTCCATCAGTTAAACCCCCACTGTCTGACCAGATGAACAAGATCACCCTCTTCAGCATTAACCATTTGTTGTGCGTTGGCTTCAACCGTAGACATTTAGAAGATCTAACAAATATTGGATCAAGCGTGCTTCTCAGGTCTTCAGCAGATGTGTACCTGCTTGTCTATTGAGCAATGGTCCTCCGTACCCTGCTATACTCGCATAGCAGCATAACATGTGTTGCATACAGACAACATCACAAGGTGCCTAAGAGTTTTCATTTGTGAAATCTCTTATCCATCCTCTGAGTCTGCTGGGAAGACAGGAGGTCAAATGGCATTATCCTCACTGACACTAACTGTAGGAGGATTGAGGCTAACATACATTGTTTAGGAGCAGCTATGTTGGACTGGCCATGTTGCCCACATGAATGAATGACTACAAGAGCAGCTATTTATAGTCATTTTAAAAATGGCAAACATAGTGCAGGGGGTGGGGTGAATTGACACTTGAACTTGGGAGACAATGACATCACCCACCCTACATCATCAAAAAATAAGGAATAATGTATGAATGAGAGGTGTTTCCACTGCTCTTCTCACACTAGATGTAGAACTTCACATAATGCATCCTCTGTGAATAACTCTGCTAATCCCAAATGGACCTATTAAACAACTTAAAGAGCTTGCTAATGAAGAGGACTCACCATTAAGAAATTCCCATTATTATGTTGTTGCTGGAAAAATATCAAACTCAAATGACGAGGAGAAAGATAGAGTAAAGGTCAGCAAAGTTGTCTGTCTGTTTGCTATCTGGCATCACAAGAAAGAGATAATAATTCAAGGTTCTATTATTATTCAAAATACTAATATAAGAACCATGAAAATAAAAGAAAAACATATGTCAGCAAACAGAGAAGTTGACTGAGCAGATGTGAGGTGAAAGGAAGAAGGGCAGCCTCTCAGAGAGTGCAGCTTTAGCATGTCAGCAAGATGTGTCTCAGGAACTGTAAATATTCACTTAAGTGGTACAAAGCTATTAAGCAGAATTTCTTGAGAAAAATCAGTTTGCTTATTCCTAATAAAAAAAGCAGTTCACTCTGCCAGAATTTTGTAGGGAGAATGGAAAGTAATACAGGAATTGGTACATGATGTGTTGCAGGACATTAAACATGGGAGTGTAAACCACTGAAGACCACATGATATTGATCCCAACCAAACCTTAACTTAAAAAAAAAAAAATAAATAAAATAAATAAAATAAAATAAAATACTGTACTCTTTTTCAAACTCAAATCACTGTCACCTATCTGCTCCCTCTTTCCTTTAATATCATTCCTGCACATTGTCATACAGTACACTTGTTTCTTTTTCCCATATGTTACTGTCAACAAATTCAGTTTTTTTAATTTTTCAACAGCCTTCTTTATGCAAGTTCACAAGAAAAAATAATATAAATAAGCTAAGCTGGGGATGGCTAGGAACAGGAAGGGTCAAGTTGATAGGCAGTGGAGGAAGACTAAAGCATGTGGATTTTTCAGATCAGTACACAAGTAACAATTTGAAAAATGGCTTGTATAGAACAAGCTGTACAACAAGGAGGAAATAAGAAAAAGTAAAAGAATTCAAATTTTAAATACATAAGGTATTACAACTATGTCCAAATTTAAATTAGTAATAAAAACCTATAACTTACCCTTGAGTGGTTTGTGGTGGTGTATTATCTACTCCGTTATGATTTACACTATGTACATCACTAAGGGTTCCCAACAAGTCAACAGACTGAGTGGGAGTTGTGTCCATGGGCACTGGGGAATCCCCATTTACATGTGGTTCTTCCACTTTAATTGAAGACATACCACTAATGAGGTCATCCACCTGATAGTTTTCTGTGGTAGAGGTCACCTCAACCTTTGAATACATCACTTCCTCCCTAACAGAAGATTTAGAATCAACAGCTATTTCAGTGGTTTGACTCTGTGAACTTGAATCCGTATCATGTTGATCGGATTTTAAGGATACATCACTAGTTGGTGCAGCATTAGTGTCACTTGAAGGCTGAGATATCACATCACTAGCTGGTTGTAAAGAAACATCACTAAGTGGCTGAGTGCTAGCTTGAGAGTCTGATGTAGATGTGGCTGGCTGTGAGTCGGTTCTTGGCTCAGACTGGGATTCAGAAGCAATAATAGAGGACATCATGGAGTCAGTCATGCTAATGCTCATCTCTCCATCACCAAAATTCTTAGCTTCATCTGAAGGTGTTTTTGCTTCAGCCTGTATGAATAAGAATTTTAAAGTGTAAATATTATAAAAGCAAAGGCAAGAATATGAATACAGTAACATGTCATATTATCACAATTATTGTCTGTACCGTTATGTCATTTCACATACATGTTGCTAACGTACAGTATACAGTATTACCCCGCTTTACGCGGTTTCACTTCACGCGATTTCTCATATACGCGGTGCCTCGCCAGAACCGAACTTTCACTAACGCGGTTCACCTACTCACATACGCAGGAAGCGGCGGGGGCACGATGCGCACAAGGTCGCCCAGTCATCAAAACATTACCGAGTTCTTCACCCGCCACCCACCACAGCCAGCCCAAGTCAGTGATAGTGATAATTATAGTGAGGATATGGACTTATATGGACTTTGAGGGGTTTGACAAAGAGGCCCTGCAAGCCTCTGTGGTGGATAGTGATACAATTGATACAAGTGAGGGCCAATAATCTGCCCTCTGCCTCGGAACCAACCCCCCATCCCCGTGTGCCCAGCCATCTTTTCTACTAATGTAAGTGTTAAAAAACCTAATATTATTGATATTTCTCTTAATTATTAATTGTGTGTGCATACCATCATAAAGTTAAGATAATATTTTTACTACAACATAGTTGTGTGTCGTCAAAAAGTGGAGTTTGGGGGTCGGGCCAGTCTCTATTGGAATTAATCCCATATGTTCTGTTGTTCACTTAAAGCGGTTTTCACTTAACGCGGTACCCTGTGGGTTCAATTGACCGCGTAAAGCGGGGTACAACTGTATATAGGAAGAAATTTTCATTATGTCAATTGTTTCACATATATGTCATCTGTATCATCCACTGGTTTTTTATTGTCTGTGTGTACCAGAATATAACATTTATATAGTGTTAAAAGCATCTAAGTGGCAGAGCCGCAATTCCACTGTCAACTACACTACATTATCTCTGTTAGGTGTGTGTGTGTGTGTATAGGAGGGGGGGGGGGGGTGTTCTTTCCTTCCAGGACAAACATTATCACTTTCATGTGGGAGTCCCCACACTATACATCAACTACACTATAAATTTTTGGTGCCTTTCTATTTCTCTCCAATAATACAGTGTTTACTACTAGGGGTTAGACACTTGGGATTGGGATGGACTAACCCTCTGGGGTGCATGTGCATCTTCACATTAAATTTCAGATATATCTTCAAAACTGTAACCAGAGATCACACGGACACACAAACAGACCTCGTACATATATATATATATATAAACTGATAAGAGTGATGTCAAACTCACCTTTGTAGGAGTATTTGATCCCCCTTTCCCGCGAGTCCTGGCCATTATAGCGGCCACACGACTTTTACGAGCTTGACGTTCTTCTTCCTCTCGTCTCAGACGTTCCTCTGTTTCTATACGTTTTTGCTGTTCTAAACGTTCAGCCTAGAAAATACAATATTTTTACAACTTATGATAGCATGAAAATAACAATATTGTATTAAACCACTTCCCACTAGATGCCATTGTAAGCTTTTACATGAAGGAGAGTTTTTGCAAATTCCGTATTGCTCTTGAAATGTACCATGTCTGTATATTCCCTGGATAAACAATTTAATGATAAGTGTAACTACCTCTTCTCTCTGTTTTTCTTCTTCCTCCCTCCTCTTTGCTTCTTCTTCACGGTTTCGATCGGCTTCTTCTATAGCTTTCCTCAGACGTTCTTCTTCTGATTTTTTCTGCTCCGCAATCATTTTTAGGAATTCTTCTTCCTCCTTTCTTTCACGCTC
>CAUDMG010003182.1:15000-20000 GCA_958450375.1 Homarus gammarus | reverse complement strand
TGGTACACACAGACAATAAAAAACCAGTGGATGATACAGATGACATATATGTGAAACAATTGACATAATGAAAATTTCTTCCTATATACAGTTGTACCCCGCTTTACGCGGTCAATTGAACCCACAGGGTACCGCGTTAAGTGAAAACCGCTTTAAGTGAACAACAGAACATATGGGATTAATTCCAATAGAGACTGGCCCGACCCCCAAACTCCACTTTTTGACGACACACAACTATGTTGTAGTAAAAATATTATCTTAACTTTATGATGGTATGCACACACAATTAATAATTAAGAGAAATATCAATAATATTAGGTTTTTTAACACTTACATTAGTAGAAAAGATGGCTGGGCACACGGGGATGGGGGGTTGGTTCCGAGGCAGAGGGCAGATTATTGGCCCTCACTTGTATCAATTGTATCACTATCCACCACAGAGGCTTGCAGGGCCTCTTTGTCAAACCCCTCAAAGTCCATATAAGTCCATATCCTCACTATAATTATCACTATCACTGACTTGGGCTGGCTGTGGTGGGTGGCGGGTGAAGAACTCGGTAATGTTTTGATGACTGGGCGACCTTGTGCGCATCGTGCCCCCGCCGCTTCCTGCGTATGTGAGTAGGTGAACCGCGTTAAGTGAAAGTTCGGTTCTGGCGAGGCACCGCGTATATGAGAAATCGCGTGAAGTGAAACCGCGTAAAGCGGGGTAATACTGTATACTGTACGTTAGCAACATGTATGTGAAATGACATAACGGTACAGACAATAATTGTGATAATATGACATGTTACTGTATTCATATTCTTGCCTTTGCTTTTATAATATTTACACTTTAAAATTCTTATTCATACAGGCTGAAGCAAAAACACCTTCAGATGAAGCTAAGAATTTTGGTGATGGAGAGATGAGCATTAGCATGACTGACTCCATGATGTCCTCTATTATTGCTTCTGAATCCCAGTCTGAGCCAAGAACCGACTCACAGCCAGCCACATCTACATCAGACTCTCAAGCTAGCACTCAGCCACTTAGTGATGTTTCTTTACAACCAGCTAGTGATGTGATATCTCAGCCTTCAAGTGACACTAATGCTGCACCAACTAGTGATGTATCCTTAAAATCCGATCAACATGATACGGATTCAAGTTCACAGAGTCAAACCACTGAAATAGCTGTTGATTCTAAATCTTCTGTTAGGGAGGAAGTGATGTATTCAAAGGTTGAGGTGACCTCTACCACAGAAAACTATCAGGTGGATGACCTCATTAGTGGTATGTCTTCAATTAAAGTGGAAGAACCACATGTAAATGGGGATTCCCCAGTGCCCATGGACACAACTCCCACTCAGTCTGTTGACTTGTTGGGAACCCTTAGTGATGTACATAGTGTAAATCATAACGGAGTAGATAATACACCACCACAAACCACTCAAGGGTAAGTTATAGGTTTTTATTACTAATTTAAATTTGGACATAGTTGTAATACCTTATGTATTTAAAATTTGAATTCTTTTACTTTTTCTTATTTCCTCCTTGTTGTACAGCTTGTTCTATACAAGCCATTTTTCAAATTGTTACTTGTGTACTGATCTGAAAAATCCACATGCTTTAGTCTTCCTCCACTGCCTATCAACTTGACCCTTCCTGTTCCTAGCCATCCCCAGCTTAGCTTATTTATATTATTTTTTCTTGTGAACTTGCATAAAGAAGGCTGTTGAAAAATTAAAAAAACTGAATTTGTTGACAGTAACATATGGGAAAAAGAAACAAGTGTACTGTATGACAATGTGCAGGAATGATATTAAAGGAAAGAGGGAGCAGATAGGTGACAGTGATTTGAGTTTGAAAAAGAGTACAGTATTTTATTTTATTTTATTTATTTTATTTATTTTTTTTTTTTTAAGTTAAGGTTTGGTTGGGATCAATATCATGTGGTCTTCAGTGGTTTACACTCCCATGTTTAATGTCCTGCAACACATCATGTACCAATTCCTGTATTACTTTCCATTCTCCCTACAAAATTCTGGCAGAGTGAACTGCTTTTTTTATTAGGAATAAGCAAACTGATTTTTCTCAAGAAATTCTGCTTAATAGCTTTGTACCACTTAAGTGAATATTTACAGTTCCTGAGACACATCTTGCTGACATGCTAAAGCTGCACTCTCTGAGAGGCTGCCCTTCTTCCTTTCACCTCACATCTGCTCAGTCAACTTCTCTGTTTGCTGACATATGTTTTTCTTTTATTTTCATGGTTCTTATATTAGTATTTTGAATAATAATAGAACCTTGAATTATTATCTCTTTCTTGTGATGCCAGATAGCAAACAGACAGACAACTTTGCTGACCTTTACTCTATCTTTCTCCTCGTCATTTGAGTTTGATATTTTTCCAGCAACAACATAATAATGGGAATTTCTTAATGGTGAGTCCTCTTCATTAGCAAGCTCTTTAAGTTGTTTAATAGGTCCATTTGGGATTAGCAGAGTTATTCACAGAGGATGCATTATGTGAAGTTCTACATCTAGTGTGAGAAGAGCAGTGGAAACACCTCTCATTCATACATTATTCCTTATTTTTTGATGATGTAGGGTGGGTGATGTCATTGTCTCCCAAGTTCAAGTGTCAATTCACCCCACCCCCTGCACTATGTTTGCCATTTTTAAAATGACTATAAATAGCTGCTCTTGTAGTCATTCATTCATGTGGGCAACATGGCCAGTCCAACATAGCTGCTCCTAAACAATGTATGTTAGCCTCAATCCTCCTACAGTTAGTGTCAGTGAGGATAATGCCATATGACCTCCTGTCTTCCCAGCAGACTCAGAGGATGGATAAGAGATTTCACAAATGAAAACTCTTAGGCACCTTGTGATGTTGTCTGTATGCAACACATGTTATGCTGCTATGCGAGTATAGCAGGGTACGGAGGACCATTGCTCAATAGACAAGCAGGTACACATCTGCTGAAGACCTGAGAAGCACGCTTGATCCAATATTTGTTAGATCTTCTAAATGTCTACGGTTGAAGCCAACGCACAACAAATGGTTAATGCTGAAGAGGGTGATCTTGTTCATCTGGTCAGACAGTGGGGGTTTAACTGATGGAGGGGCAGGTTGGTGCAGAATATGTGTGTTGCCCACATATGAGGCTAAGGTGTGCAAAAGTATCTTTGAGATCTTCTGCATACTGAAGTTCAGTTATGTTAAGATTTCATCTGGTACCTGAATGTAGAGACTGGTGCTGGCATGGATGGCTTAAAGGAGGGCAGCCCAAAAAATGGAAGCGGGTTGGTGTCAGTATACATCATTGTGTAACCCCCATTTGGATGGGGGGAGAATTCTATCTGGATGCCAATATGAAGGATGCTGCTGCTTTTGCCAATCAAGGCATTTCCTCACAATAGAGAGGAATTTTGGTGAGTAACCACAGCTACTGAGGGTCCTCCAAAGAAGCTTCCTTGTTTACTGAGGCAGGTCAATGAAGGCCATGTACAGGTCATAGCACTGCTCTGTGCTCTTCTTCTGTATCTGGTTGGTAGCAAATCTGGCACACAACACTATATATAAAATGAAAACAGAAGTTGTCATATCCAAATTTTAATAGCAGAGTGAAAACATGATATCCAAAACCTATAGAAAGCAAATCATTAGTGGGTAAAAACTTCAAATAACTTTAAGGATCATTGAAAATGTCACCTTGTCAGGAGGGGCTGTGTAGGTACTACACACACTGTAGGTAACCTTATTTTCATTACAAGAGAGAGTGACTAGTACTCTACGTCACTGCCTTCACCTCGTCATCTGTAAAATTAAGTTAGATACCCATTCACAGCTAGGTGGACTGGGGTGGGTAAGCCAGTGACCCTTAAGACAGACAAGTACAATATCCACTCAGCAGCAGCTTCCGAAAAGGTCGTTAGCAAAGACTAAATGTTGTACCAGAATATACCTTTATCACTAGATATACAGTACCAAATAAATTTTTATTACCGATTTAACATTTTCGGTGAAGAGTAAAAGAAGTTTTGAACATATCTTTGGGGTGCAGCACACTTTTTTTTTTCCTTTTTTTTTTCAGAATTTGGGGTTTTAGACCATTGACACAAGTTGTACAGATATAAGATGTACTCCCTTTCCAAGTTATTCCACCCCTGTCACTTCACACAACATATTATAACCCACCAATAGCATCATCTTCCTTGAAAATACCCTGATGTCCTATTCTCTAGTCATTCACTATAACTGCTGCTTCTCCAGTATCCAACCCCTTACTATAAGTGACCTTCCCCTCTCTTTCCACCACTGAATTGTACTCGTTTTACCAATCTTTCACCTCCCTATCTCTTGTTAAAACACCCTGAGGAATGACTCGTCTACTCAGCCCAACACTTATTTCACTTTCTCTGCATCCTATTACTGTACTCTAAGGTACTGTATATTAATTTTGTCACTTTTTAATTGCAATTTCCTTTTGCATTGCATCTGTCACACACACACACACAGTAAAAGGGCTTTCTGTAATGTTAATACTGTATATAAAAATATAATTATAACATGAATGAATTAAGTACAGTCAGTTCTGCTATAAAGCATCGTGTTATAGAAATTCGCGCAATAGAAATAACAGGGCTTATGGAAAAAATAGGGTTAGGTGCAGATTACTTGAAATCGAAAAAAATTTAGTAGTTAGCCTAACACAAAGGATAGTACAGTCTAAATAAATGTTACATTCATATCTAATAATGAAATCATACAGTAAATGTAACACTTTACCTTGAAAAAATATGAATATAAATTGATGGGGGAAAAGGGTGATTTTGAGGTTGATAACATCAAGCTTCTCTTCAGGTGTTATAGCCTTTCTTTTACGATCATCACCGGGAATGTGATCACCAGAACGCTTCTTGGAGATATTCTTCTTTACCATATTCACAGTTAATACCACAAAATTGGAGAAATAGTAAGCAAATATCGCGTTACAGCAAACAAGCGTTCGC
>CAUDMG010003182.1:0-7500 GCA_958450375.1 Homarus gammarus | reverse complement strand
TGTTTCCCAACTGAGTAATTTTATTTATGTAGTTTAAGGTTTTTATATTTGCGTTGCATTTACCCATGGTGCACCGAGCTTAGAAAAGCAAAATAAAAAATTCTACACAAAAGTTGGACATCTTGCCTTTGTTATAGCATCATCTATATTTTATTAAATGCTCAAAGATTTCCTTACCATTTGACCAATTGCTTGTAAAACTTGTTCAGTTTTATGTTTAATAAATGTAAATGAAAAGATACAAGTTCATTTTTGACATTTCAGATAGAGGTGAAATCAGGGTCATTAATGCCTATATGCCACCTCCAACCTTGTATCTTAGGCCATTATAAACAACCTAATCCTGTACACTAAAATACTTGTATTTGTAAAAGTGCTATATGTGGTATAAAAATTTATCAATCAATAAAAAGATGTTTCTTTACATGAATTCCTAAAATATTTTCTCTATCCATTTCATAAGACACATTAACTTTATTAGCTATGCCTTTACTGATGACGTTTAGAAACATTTTCCTCGTGTATTTAAGCTGTTTTAGTTTAATATTTATTTTTAGCTTGTCTATAATGAATACAGAACAATTCCAGTACAGTACACCCGGAGAATTAGCAGATTTTTATTTCACCGTCCTCTAATATTCGCTGATGACACCCAGGATGTATTTGTTTAATCATTTGGATTCTTTGTAAATTTCATTCTTTAAAATTCATGTTTATCACGTGATAGAAATTAGACTAGCTAATACTTGAAATTGACGAATAGGTGGTTTTCCTATGAACCGTATATTTTTAATGAATGCTATTGTTTGTGTTGCTAATAATATGATATTTGGAATTGCGGAACTTGCAGATGTTCAGGCTCGCTTCACTCGCCACCCCACCCTCTTGGGGTAGTTATAATGAGGGGGGCCTCCACAGGTCTAAATCCGGCACTGGTGGTTAGTGCTGTTTAAGCTTCCCCGAGGAGAGTCAGGTCTCACCTCACACGTACTACAGTACCTTGGAGAGTAAATGTGGTACCTGATAATAAAGTGTACATTTATCTCAAGGAATTATTATATAACATTTAGTATCATGTGGATTAGTAGACATAACATTGTTATAATTAAGTTATAAATATATACTGTACGTAAAGTATTTTACGGTAATGGGTAAACATTACTCGGGTCGTGACTTTATTCAAATCACCGGTGATAGTTGTCACCAAGGAATGGAGATGTTGAGTATCTTGTTATTTCCATCTTGGAAGGAAACTTTATTGACTTCGATACTGCCACTGTAGGCTGTGAGTTGCTATCATAACTTTTTGGTTTGGTAGCTTATCACAAATTGTGTGGTCCACTTATGTCTATGGTGTAAATAGCCAAGAGCAGTTTATCTGGGATAATCCCCTCGTTTGGTTGTGACGGTGTTTACCGGAGAAGAAGTTCGGGGTCCCGGAAAGCACGAATCTGGCAGTTTTGAGCTCAGAAATTTTGGCTATATTTCATGAAATGGACTTTGTTTGAATAATGTTGAAGATTACAGCAGAGTTTTCAATGTATCCTTGTACTGTGACGCCAAGGTGAAGAATAAAATGCTGAAAATTTGAAGTTATTCGAATGAGCGGATTGAGTGAGCAGAGAGCGAATAATGTGACGGTTGAGCAGCGAGTCGGCGGCAAGGTGGGGTATTTGCCAACAGTGCGTGACAGAGACGTGACCGATCGCCCGGGCGGCGAGCGAGCCGACCTTTTGGTGAAGAATATAAAGGAAAAGAGACGTGACCGATCGCCCAAGCGGCTAACAAGCCGATCAGTGGCGAAGAGGATAAAAGTAAAAGTAAAAAAGTAAAGGGTGAACCGGCAAGGATGGATTGGCCGAAATAGCCTAACGGCGAAGAGGCCAGTAATCCCCAACATCAGAAGGATGGATCAGTTACACTCGGACTCTTGTGTGTGTTGGTAGAACTCGTGTATAGCTACATTAGAAAGTGCAGTTTGTGAAACAGAAAACTATATATAATGTTGTGTTAAGACATATGTGCGTTGGACAATTAGTTTCCTGCATTCGAAGTGTTTCCTTGAACGTTTTTCTGTGGTGTTTAACACAAGTCATACGTTTCATAGATGTATTTGACTTGAAACATGTTTAAGAATTTTGTGGTTAACTAGCGAGCTCTTGAAGGTGTTCATAAATGAAGTATATAGAGTACAAAATATTTTTGTGAATACGCTAGTTTAATTTCAATTGTTTATTCCTTGATAGAGGAAGCGGGATCCTAGTGCTGTCACTAGGTACCCCTGTACAATGACACCAGAATCATCTGGCAAGTGTGAAAAGTATAAATATTATAAAGGGGCTTAATAAAGCCTAAGGAAGGAAGGATATTCCTTTAACACATAATCAATATTATTTACAAAATATCTGGCCAGTATTGGGAGGATCATCGTGTCTCCGTCAGGGGGTCGTGGAGTGGTGGTCCAGCAGGCGTCACGGAAGCGTTGTGTGTGGGGACATCTTAGGAGGTAGTGAATAAGGGTGCGGCTGTCGGGTCTTCTGCATAACGCACAAGAGCGTTGCTCAGGGGATGCGGGGATACCAATCTCCCAAGCAAAGTCATACCCAATGATGATACGGGCAGCAATCACGTCCCCCTTCCGCGACCCTTCCCCATAGACGTATGAGAGGTCAGGAAGTTTACGGAGGACATCGTACCAGGTGGGCGGGGAGTCCAGGGGGATGGCTGCTTCCCGAGCTTCTCTCTGTTTGCGGCGGATTTGGGTCCTAATCTGTAAGAGTGTTCGAGGAACAATGTAGTCAGGTGTGGCCTTGTTGCAGCCAGTCTTGGCAAGGTCATCTGCTGCCTCATTCTCCAAGATACCGACATGACTAGGTATCCATAGGAATGTCACAGGACGGCCTGCATCCTGAAGTGTGGATGTTAACCCTCGTATTCGGAGGATGAGGTCCTTATTTTCCCCTGATCCAATTGCGGTCCCGTAGAGAGCAGACCAGGAATCACAGCAGACAAGCAAGGGGCAGAAACCATCTGCTTCTTCCTCAGCGAGAAGGGCAGCAAGGAGGGCTATTAGTTCAGCCTGTGTGGAGGATGCCCCGTCAGAAACTCTGAGAGACGGTTTGATAGGCTCAGGGGCATGAGGACGGGAGATGTAGACACCAGCCCCGGCCCTACCTGTAGCGGGGTCAACAGAACCATCAGTGTAGAGGACGACCCTACCTGGGGACCAGTGAGCGATCCTGGAGAGGTGGTATTTGCAGAGAATAACAGGGTTCACCTGGGATTTCGGGAGCGGTCCACCGAGGGCAATCACTTCAGGTTGAAAATCCAGCCAGGGAGAAGGAGACGAACCAACAGCAGGGGTAACAACAATATCAGGCAGGAGGTCGTGTTCCTGAAGGGCTCGGATGAGTGATCCTCGCCACTGTCTTCTAGATGGAGGTCGGTCTCGGGCAGCAGTAGTCAAGTTGGTTTGGACATAGTTGCCCCGAGGATCCCATAGAATGGAAACGGCAGTTTTTAGGTAAAACTCCTGGACACGATCCTGTAAGGGGGAAAGACCAAGTTCGGTATATAGAGAAGTAGAGCGTGTCCACTGAGGAGCCCCAAGGATGATATGAGCAGCTTTCCTCTGGATAACTTCGAGACGGTTGACAGCAGTCCGACTAATGTTGACGAGGGCAGGGGCGGCGTAGTCGACACAGGAACGGACAAAGGACTTGTACATGGTGAGAAGTACAGGGATGGTGGCACCAAGGGAACCCCTGCACATGGTAGAGAGGGGAGCGAGACGCCGAAAGCATATGTCTCGAAGATAGCGAACTTCAGGGATCTGACAACGTGTGCGAGTAACATACACACCCAGGTATTTTGTCTCATTAACCCAGTCCAAGGGCGTTCCTGATAAGAGAAGGGGTGGAGGTACAACACGACCGTGCCACATGGCTTTTGTTTTCGCAGTTGAAAGAAGGAAACCAAGTGAATCACTCTCTGGAGACCAGATCAAGGGCTTCCTGCATGCTGAGGTAGTCAGGGGCTTGGAGGAGGACATCGTCGGCATATCCTGAGTGGACAACTTCTGTCGGCCACGGGAGTGATGCAATGGAGTGCATGAGAGTGTTAAACAAGGTGGGACTCAGGACTCCACCTTGAGTGGTGCCGAGGTTCATTTCTTGAACAGGAGACATGGAGCTTTCAACGCGAACCCGGGCCTGACGTCCAGTGAGGTAAGAGGCGATCCATTGTAGAAGTCTCCCTGTAACCCCTAACCGTGCAAGTTCGGCTAAAATAAGGGCAGGCTGAGCCGTATCAAAGGCTCCCTTGATATCAAGGAAGACGGAGACGCGGGCAGTCTGATTGCAATAAAAGGAAGCAATGGAGTGTGCTGCGATGTTGAATGAAACCATTGAGGGAGTTGTGGAAGCCGCCTATGGTGTGAAGAAGGCGACAATGGAGTATCCTCTCCATCATCTTGCAAACACGAGGTAAGACTAATGGGTCGATATTTCCCAGGATCTCCCGGCTTAGGGGTGGGGATAATAGTGGCATTTTTCCAGTTGGACGGGAGAACCCCATGTTCATAAGACATATTATAGAGAGCAAGCAAGGGGCCGTTAGGAATATTAGTGCAGGCGTTGAGGACGGAGTAGGTTATCTGATCATCCCAAGGAGAGGTGTCTTTTCTAGAGCGACGAGCACTGTCAAGCTCGAACTGTGTGATGGGATGATCAGTGGGGGCAGGGGAGGTAAGAGCAGCACGAACAACAGGCTCAGACGCATCGATGCGGGCCTGCACTGCCTCCTGCATTGGATCTGGAAGTGCCTCAGGCAGGGCCGGTGCAAGATGATTTGGCGCCCTAGGCAAGCCTTTAGATGTGCGCCCCCTTGAAAGTTTTGATAAGCTAATGTAGGTACAGTAACCCATGACTACATTGTTTTCATCTTGTGGCTTTATTACTTCACCCATGCAAATAACCAATTATTGTTATTACATTAAGTCAATAAATTCTTGACGTAAACTTCAGAGGTCAGGTAACCTTGCCTCATCCCGACAAAGACAGGGAAGGGGCGGCTCAGGGAGGGGAGGGGATGGTGGGGTTGAGAGAAGGGTTCCTCAGATGTCAGCCTTCAGGTCACTGCTCGACAGTTTTCCAGGCCGCCAAAGATAAGGACCCGGGTTAGTCCCTCCGGGGGGTTAACGAATAATATTAAAAAAGAAAACACAGTCGGCTACCGTCTACCTACCCTCGCCTCCCTCCGATCCCCCACCCTTCTAACATCCTGCTCCGACCCTCCACGCCTCCACCACAGTGTCCACCACAGTTTTCCCTTCATTTTTAATTTTATCCAAGTTTGCCCTGAATTTGTGGCGCCCCCAGATGCTGGCGCCCTAGGCGATCGCCTAGTGGGTAGCGCCGGCCCTGGCCTCAGGGGAGGAAGCTTGTGCCCAGTCCTCCATTAAAGAGCAGGCAAGGGAGGCGGGGTCAGGGTGGGGAGAGGGGCCTCCGTCGAGTACCCGGTATAGCATGTTTTATTTATTGATTTTATTTTATTTATTTGTTTTCGTCTTCGTTAAAATCTGCTACAAAGTAATTTAAATCTCGCATAGTAACGGTAATATATGAGTGATAAGATAATTATTGAATTGTTGTGTAAGTACCGTAAAGAGTCGTTCCAGTGCTTGTTTGATAGTTCGCTCGTTTGTTTCTTTATTACGTCCAATAAAGCTCACCAAGGTTTTATTTTAGAGTAATAAGATAAATTAGAATATAATTGATATACGTCATTATTCTAACATCAACAACGATTTATACGATAGAGAATTAAAAATAAATACATTTTGGCGATATGGCAACATGTATGGGCAGCTTGCAGAGTTGCCAACTTAGCGACTTTGTATGTAGATCTAGAGCTTTTTGTTTTTTTCTAGCGACATTTTAGAGCGATTTGCGACTTGTCGCAAATCTAGAGATATCCACAGAAATCTAGCGACTTTCTGGATACTTTTGGACTCTCCATGAAAACTCAGTTTTCCTAATTTCGAGCCACAATATATAGCAACGGGGTTACAGGGACAATACATTTGAACGGGTTGAACTCATAAAACAACTTCGTCAACGCTTACCTGACAACATTCGTGTGCTGCAGTCTATTTCTTTTCTGAGTGCCGATGAATGCTTGAAGCCTATTAAATCAGATATACTTGGTTTGGCACACTTATTTACAGAAGATTCCAGCACCCTTACCAAGATTGATTTCCAGTGGAAAAAACTGCATCACACAATCTGGACAGAAACATCTAACACCATAAAATTGTGGTCAGAAGTGGCAAATTACAGAGATGCGACAGGTGAAAACCCTTACCATGATCTGGCTGAAATTGCACTCGCTGCCTTATCTCTTCCGCATTCAAACGCAGATGTAGAGCGGCACATTTAGTAATATGAACTTTGTGAAATCAAAATTGCGCAACAAAATGAAACTATCGACATTAAAGGCAATTCTTACAATAAAGTATGGTTTAAAAAGACAGAACACCTGTTGTGCAAATTATGAACTTCCTAGTGATATTTTAAGAAAGATAGGGACTGTGGAGGCATACAGTTACAGGTAGTCGTCGACTTACGACCTATGCGACTTACGTCTGTTCGACTTTACGACCGGCGGTACGACAGTTTTGGCCCCAGCCCCAGTGTAAATAATAAACCAATTGTACTGTAGTATGCAGTGATTTACTTAAACCTGACGACCGTAACAATAATGAACAAAGAAAATGTTGATAAAATATGACTTAAAGATGATTATATTATCATTACACATTACAGTATAATATACGTAAGGTAATTATAACATAGGCCGACTTACGACCAGATCAACTTACGACCGGTCGGCCGTAACCAATCTAGGTCGCACGAGAACCTGAACCAAGCACTTCACATGCTTCCAGCTCTACAGTTGTTCACACTGCCGACGACTACAAAGAGGACTGGGATGCAATTACTTTTGAATAATAGGTAAGTGTGCACATTAAACTTTAAAAAAAATAATATTTTTATTTTTACATAATGCATTTTATTTATACTCCGTCCATTATAGTCGGCATTATGAAAATATTATTTGCATCAAATTACTGAAGGGGGGAATAATAGCTAGCGACTTTCCATGGAAGATTTAGCGACATTTAGCTACTTTTAGGTACCAGCCTAGCGACATTTGAAAATCCAAGTTGGCAAACCTGGCAGCTTGACAGCCGCAACATCACTCGCTGGTCGTGTCCGGTACGGGATCCAGTGGACCTGTGCATTATTCCATATTTTTGACAATTGCCTTACAAACTTGATACTCTTTCGGTGTTATATACTGATATAAGTGGAAGTGTTCGGTGTTGTTATGTGCTGGAGGGCCCGTAACGTGAAGTGTTGTGTTAATATATGGGAAATATTGGTTAAAAGGTGAAGTGACCTGATGTGACTCGATGAGAGAGGATATTTGTCACTGATG